>RQTK01001000.1:30333-108095 GCA_003991915.1 Elysia chlorotica | reverse complement strand
CCCCCCCCCTCTCTCTCTCTCTCTCTCTCTCTCTCTCTCTCTCTCTCTCTCTCTCTCTCTCTCGCTCGCTCTCTGCGTGTCTCTCTCTTTCAAATTAACAATGATTGATTTTTATCACTGTAGATGTACTGAAATATGATGGGTCGTTTTAGAATGGGAATATTTTCCTCAATGTAAACTAAGCACAGATAACTCTAATGGTTTCACAGTTCACACTTTCACTTGATAGACGGACCGACACTTGAGAATCGGCGAATCTGTAAAAATCATAACTCATAAGACGTATGCCGGTATGGTTATTATCTAGTGATATTCATGTTTATAAGCAAAACTTTATTCATCCAATTTGGAAATTAAATCTGGACATAGCCGTCATAGACGAATTAATTTTATCTATAAATCACCATAAGACAAAAGTATATAGATCTAAATCTAGATTTTGATAGAAATCTTGCCGAAATCTTTAACATACACATAGATAGATAATTAATGAGATTACATTGGCACACCCACCAAAAATTCTTAGATCTAGATCTAGAATCTAGTATTATAATATTCATATCATCCAAAATGTAAAGTATATGCTTTCAAGGTCTAGTCCATTAATTATTTATCTTACTAACTATAGATTACACAGTGCATCCCAACTGCGATATAGTCTTTGTGAAGTTTGTGGTATTTATAAAAGATTTGCAAATCTCTCAGTTCTTCAATTTCTTGTCTTTATTGTTAAATATTATTTAGTGTGTTTAATGTGTTATTTTATCAATATGTAAACTAACTATATGCAGCCACCCAAACAATTTTTTCCGAAAGACTTATCACAATGAATGAGTGAACTGTAAAACGCATGCAATGTGTGTACATCTTTTGATACAATGTATGTTCTCGACAATGAATTCTTTTGTTTTCTTAACATTCAGTACAATAAAGTTATCTTTACACCAGTTGATTGTTCGACTTCTTCGTGATACTCATATGATAGGCTGAAATAAGCCCTAATAGAACAGAGTCATCTGCAAATTTAATAAGCCATGTACTGTTGTAGTGACTTCTGTATTGGTTATTGGTGTACAATGTTGGTTATAGCAACATCCCAGTGGGGCTCCTGTGTTCAAAGTTATAGAATTTGAACAAGTTGTGTTCAACCTTACAAGTTACATATGGGGTTGATTTGTTAAAAAATCAAAGACCCAAAGAGTAACACTAGCACTTACTATTTTCAAGTGGAGTTTTCGAGTTTTACCATAATGTGGCTTACAGTGTTGGAAGCTGAGGAAAAATTGATGAATAAGAGACGAATATATTTTTTTTTCTTCTAAGTGCCTCAGGGCACTATTTGTGAGCAAAATGTCTTGCTACTACATTTCTATGTTGTTTATAGGCAAATTGAGAAGGATCTTGAAGTTCTTTTTTTAACTCATTTAGGATCAAACGTACAAAATTATTTTTCTATAACATTTCATCACAATGGGTGTCAATGGGACAGATCTGAAATCATTAATGGTCTCTTTTTTCTTTTTTTTTTAAGACACTGGAATCACTTGAGCAGTTTCCCAAAGCTTAGGAACCGTACTTGTTCCTGGTGACATATGTGAAAATCAACAGTCATGGCTTTCAGGCTTTCAACAATCTATCACTCAGTTTGTCGGGTGCATTCATTTTGCAAAGGGCAATCATAACATCATGATCATATATTTGCAGAAATAGACTTTTTAGGTGTCGTTTCATGGGAATATTTGTTCTTAATGTCAGGGTGTAACATCGAAAAGTCATAATTATTGAAATGTTGGCATTTCATTTGAGTACTCCAACTCATTGCTTGTTAGTATATATATATCTATTGTTTTGGTGAAACATATATATAGCCTGTTTCTACCTTCAATTTCAAATGTGTCCATGTTGTCTTGGAGTTATGTTAAAGGAAAGTTTTTTTTTATTCTGTCTTTTTAAAATCTTTATTCTTTTTTTAATTTGTTTGTTAAGGTCTTTACTGATTTTACTTTTTTCAAAGTCTTTGCAAAAGAATGTGTGTGTTTTTTGGCATTTAAAAAGCTTTCAGTGCTTTTTTCACCCAGGGTTTATTATTGGGGTAACACTTGACAGATTTGGACTGGACAACTACACTTTCACAAAAATGTTAAAAGCATGTAATTGTTTCAGTGAGATCATTTATAGATATCTTTACAATTCACAGAGTGGTCAGACTCAGACTGTTGCGTCTATAGCTGAGAAGTCCTAACCAAGTCACTTATTTCCTAGTCCTAGATCTATTAAACATTTTCCACAATGCGGTCGTATCAGGAAGAACTGAAATATTTGGAAAGAGTCAATGACCACTGTTGGCACATCAAGAAAGGTTTTGTTGACAACATGAAAGTAAGCCCCATTACATCAATATTAGATTTTTCATCAATATGAAATACTTTAATGGCAAATAATTCCAAAAAGTCATCTAACTTCAAATGCAGGGGGAAACTGTCATTGTAATCTGATCCCTAGTAAAATTGTATCAATCTAACTCCGATTCAATTTTCAGCACTCATACAATTTATATAGATAATCTTATTACTGTATCTTTAGATGATTTAAAACCTAGATAGAAATTACTCTAATATATTTGAAGCACAAATTGACAAAGAGGTTTTATTGCAAATGATTATAGTAAATTTTGAAGAAAAAAAAGCTCCTGAAATGAAGTTAAAGGCCTACTTTTTTATCTACTAAAAAAATGGTCTTTTTGATGTAGCTTTTAAGCTTCCATTAAGATAAAAATTACCAATTATTATAATAATCATATATTTTTAACCAGCCACTGTGCAATGTTTTGTATGTTAAAATTTTGAAGAAAAGCTCATTTTCAGTTTTGTGTTCAATGTTAATCCCAAAAAAAATCAGGACTTTTATTTAAAACTGTCTTTTATTGCCAGGTTGATGGATACTTCTTTGCCAACAGCCACTTGGAGAAGCTCATGTTTGACGAACTCAGACAGTCGTGTAACAACAAAGGTTTTGGTGGCTTCCTTCCTGGCATGAAGCAGATTGCCAACGTTGCTGCTCTGCCGGGGATTGTTGGCGTATGTTTATTATTACCAAAGTTAAAATAATCTTTGGTCAGACTGAGATCTATTACAAAGCTGTCCCCCTGGTCTCAAGAAACATGTATACTCTATTTGCCAACGAGCTTATCAAATCGAAATTTCCTTGAAATTTGATTCACATATTATTCTCAAAAAAATTTTTCTGATTACAAAACTTGAGATATTGTTAAGAAAATTTAATATACTGTCAACATTTAAAAGTAATTTTGTAAATTTGAATTCAGTTATGTAGACCTTTTTTCTTTCCAAATGCTTCTCGGAGAAACTTTTGTTTGTGTAGATAATTAGAATAAAACTATTCAATATTTACCATTATTTTGTTTTCTTCTAAGTCTCTAACATTATTTTATCTCTCTGTCTTTCCAGATTTCGACTGTCTGTCTCTCTTTTTGGCTTTCTATCTCTATCTGTGTCATCTCCCTATTTTTTATCAGCTGTAATTATTATTGATATTGTATAGAATCATCACTGGAGGTATGAAATCAACACCTATACATATTATGGAATGCCAAAGTCAGATGGAATCTTTACATGATAGAAGAGACAAGAAACTCTTAACCCAGAGGGCTAAATACAAAGCACAGCCAACTAACAAAATGCACAGCCGCATGAAGGATCCCAACAAAGGGAGACTTAAAAGAAGTAGCTTCTCCAGAGAATCCAAACTGATCGAACAAGGAAATCAAAGCATTCTAGGAATAAAGAACATTACACCTCTGGAAACACATGCCCCAACACCACCCTGGGAAGAGGAACCCATGATTATTATCCACAGCCACATAACAAACATCGAAAGCAAATCCAAGTGTTCAGACTTAGAACTGAAAGAACTAACATGCGCTTACCTCGACAAAAACTTTCCCGCAAAAGAATGGATAAGAGTATACACAGACGGGTCAGCTGAGGAAGCAGTTACATATGGAGGTAGCGGGGTCTATATTGAAATGCCAAACCAGGAAACGATAGAAAGCTCCATCCCCACTGGTACCCACTGCTCCAACTATAAAGCAGAACTGGAAGCCATCAAAGAAGCTTTGACTATACTAGAGAGGATCACACCATCCATCCCAAAAGCCAGAGCAGTACTTCTCAGTGACTCAAGATCAGTCTTGGAAAAATTGGAAGACTTAAAGGGGGAAGAAAGACAATATCTTGCTAAGTGCCTAGGAAATGTAGGATCCCAGCCCACTGCAGGATAGAGGGACATGAACGGGCTGACAGATTGGCAAATTAAGGATCAGTACTGGAACAGATTGAAAGTGACCTCACATACAGAGAAGTAAAGTCCATAATCAAAACCAGCCTAAACAAAAAGTGGAAAAAGAGTCACCCTGAATACAACAAGCAAGATGGGGTGTTCTGCCCAAGCAGATGAGGCCAAACCACCATTTTTAGGCTCAGGACTGGACATAACCGACTAAAACACCACATCCACAAGATATTTAAAGTCGGCGAAACAGATCTCTGCTTGTGTGGACAGGCAGCAGAAACAGCCCAACATGTGCTACAGGATTGCAGGATATACAGCAATGTTAGACAGTCCATCTGGAGGGAGAGAATAGACATGCACACGAAGCTATATGGGCCCCTTCCTGAGCTAGAGAAAACGGTAGCCTTCATTGCCCAGGCTGGGATCAGAATTTGAAGAGAGTGTTGGAGAACGAGAAGAAGAAGTATAGAACAGAAAAGGGGACGAACTGGCTCAAGTGGTATAGCTTTGGTCTCCAGATCGGATGGTCCGCGGTTTGAATCCCACGATCAACATATTTATTTGTCTGATTTTGTCTCGTGTAACTGGTTGGGTTCGTGTCAGTATAATGTGACCGGCTGAGATCAGAGTTATGGTATCTCAACCCTGTCTCAAATGTGGCAGCACATAAAATTGTCAGATGTCAGACTTAAGAACGTCCACATTATAGCCTAGATAGTGCGGGTATTGGACATTAAACCAATTCAATGAATTAACATAGAAAGCAATACACTGCTGTTGTTTGTTTGTTTTTAAATCCAGAAATCTATTGGCCTCCCTGATGTGCACTCGGGATATGGATTTGCTATTGGTAGGCAAGAGACATATATAGTATAAATCAGACGTTAATTAATTTTTAAGACATGTTTTTTATTTTTATGTTGGAATTTAAGACTTTACGGAAGCAAATCACAACAAATTTTATTGATAAAATATTTTAATTAAAAAATATATGCTTTTTTATTTACTGAAAAAGAAGAGGATTTTTGGATCAAATGTGTACAGTTGTTTTTGTTTTTGTGCTATGTGGAAAAAATTGTGGTGTTCCACATTTTTCCACAAAGTTTGTATTTTCCTACATCTTTTCTTTTTTCCTTGACACAGGGAACATGGCAGCTTTCGACATGAGCAATCCCAAAGCTGTGGTTTCTCCAGGTGGTGTCGGCTTTGACATCAACTGTGGTGTACGCCTGCTTCGCACCAACCTTCATCGGCGAGATGTTGAGCCGCTACAAGAACAGCTGGCCCAGTGCCTCTTCGATCACATCCCAGTTGGCGTTGGGTCCAAGGGCATCATCCCCATGACCGCTCAGTGAGTGCCGCTGCAGATTTATTTATTTGATTACATATGTCTGCTCTAGACCCGGTACTTGATGAATGAATGAATGGTAGACATGTCTGGCTTGTTATGATATTTGCCCTTTTTTATAGATTCTATGATGGTAGATAAGATTTAGAAAATTAATGTTAAATTCTGGCATCAACTGAGAGCCAATGAAGATCTTTTTTTTAAAGTACTGGTGATCTTTGGCTGCATTTAGAAACTTTATAACAACACTGTTGATGCATGATTTTGGATGTGCTGTAATGGCAGTAATCCCTTAAGTTGACGTTCTGATGAAAATAAAACGATGTGCCTTCTTGTAGATAAAGAATTGAATTTGGATACCGCTTTTCATTCTTTTTTCCGCAGAAATCTGGAAGAAGCTCTAGAAATGGGAGTGGATTGGTCTCTCAGGGAAGGTTAGCAGTTTTTTCTCATTTTATTTATTCAAAAGGTATTGAATGTAATGGGGCAATGCAGTTTTGAAAGCAGGGTCTTGAAAAGAACAGTTTTTTAAAGAAAGTTGTACAATTGTTGAATGCCTTTTTTGTTTTTCTTTTTCATTGTTTATGTGCTTTCTTGCCTTCCAAAAGTGTGCTATATTTTTTGTTGTAATTTATAGGTTTCTTTTTGCCATTTTTTTCTTTAAACTTCATCCTAGAATATTTCACAGGTGAGAAATGCTAAATTATTTTTTTTTTATTTAAATCATAATTATATTCTTTACATCAATATTGAAGAGATTATGGAAATAGCGGTGGTCAATAAACTATTCTTTCATGACACGCCATTAGATACAGTTTAAACCAGAAGGAGCAAAATATGGTCACTGTGCTAAGATTATGGAATAATTGAGACTTGTATCTTATGCCAAACTGCAATTGATACCTCATCGTAAAGTCGGATGTGAGGTCTATCTAACTACACTTTCAGATTAACAATGGGCTAATAGGTTTTTGTTCTATTTTATAAGAAACCTATGCCAATATGAATCAGAAATTAGGAAATATTTCAAAAATAGGCATATGCCGAAATAGTAGCACAGTGACAGGTAGATACCACTTGCGGATCCAATAGACTCCAACCACCAAAAAACATATGTGTACTTATAAGGTATCAATATTTATTTCATAGTTTTCATTATGATTATTAAAGATGGAACAGTTGAAAGAAACATTACATAACTACATAAAAAGTGAGTGAATAAAAATGAAATCAAATTTTTTTTTTTTTGGTTCCTTTTTAGCAGTCTTTTAATTTATGTACGAAAATGTATATTTGTCTGCAGTAAATTGTATGTTATGATAAATGATCAACTGATTAGGAGCAAAAATGAAGGTTTCGAAAACCACTCAGTTATAGCGAAAAAGAGAATGAGAATGAGGCAGGTTTGAAGGAAAGCAAATGAGGATAAGTGAGAAGGAAGAGAAACTAAGGGGTATAACAAAAAAACAAAAAAATTAAACTGTTTTGAATGTTTTCTTTACTTCTATTGTCTGGAAAACAAATCTAATTTGTTTGGAAATTGACAAATATTTATTATTTAAATCAAACAAAAAATGATATTTTTTGTTGTTGAAAGAATAGATTGGATAGGGTCCACCAAGCCATGAAGTGGTGGTGAAGTTAAGGAGGATTCCACCAGAGATGTATTATAGTCATTAGTGTAAGATGTTGTGTAACACTGCACAGGTTACGCATGGGCTGAGGACAAAGAGCATTGTGAGGAATATGGAAGGATGCTTCAAGCTGACCCATCAAAAGTGAGCAGCCGAGCCAAGAAGAGAGGTTTGCCACAGGTATGTCAATGTTGATCATGTAAACAAAGGTTTGTTGCAGGTATGTCTATGATGATCATGTAAATAAAGGTTTGTCGCAGGTATGTCCATGTTGATCATGTAAACAAAGGTTTGGCGCAGGTATGTCTATGTTGATCATGTAAAATTTGCCACAGGTATGTCTATGTTGATCATGTAAACAAAGGTTTGCCACAGGTATGTCTATGTTGAAGATATATATAAAAGTCAACATTTGCGATAGTTTGAATTGAGTTGAGTTTTTTGCTTAGCATCCAATCTCAGCAATAAGTAAGTAATATTGTGGACAGATCCCAAGACTATCATCTGATAATTTTATGCGCTGCCACATAGTGACAGTGCGTGGGTAGCATTGATACAGGTAATTGTCTGGTGTCATCTCTCAAGATGTTGATCTGCAATGTGTTGCCACTCGCTGTCCTGGGTTTTCGGTGTACATTCTGAGAGCTTTCTGGAAATTTTGTTTTTTTTTGTTGTGTCCAACTTTCTTTTTCCTCTGGTCCCATCTGCTTGACCTTAGTACCTATGATAATTATATCACAAAAAAGTTTGCCACAGGTATGCTTTTTAATTATAATAACAAACGTTAATGTTATTTATTTAAGTTAACATTTTTGTATGCATGATGCTTATTTCTAATTTGACTGTAAAATAGGGATACTGGGCCAAATTCTAATGCTCAAATTTGGATAGAAAAATTGCGGAGAAAATAAAGTGGACCTTTGTTGCTCTTTTCTGAACCTGCACATATCGGAGCATTCACCTTTTGCCTGTATAATAAAAATAATAAAAGAGAATATCAGGGTCAAGAAATTATAAGATTAAGATAAAGGTCGACCCGTGAGACCCACGTCCATTGGTGATGCGTCTCTAGGTCCACCAACTCCTCTAGATGCTGGTCATACGCCGCAAGAAGATGGGCATCGAGTTTAAGGACCAGGTGTGTGTCATGATCCACAGTGGCAGTCGCGGGATGGGACACCAGGTGGCTACAGGTGAGGGTTGCTTGGTTTCTTAACGCAATGGAGTCACATCACGTACATATAAGCAGTGAATGTAGACAAATATTTAACTATTAAATATAAATAAGGAATAGCCTCATCACTTTAGCCATTGCCAATATTGACATTTTAAATTTTACTAATTTTTGAACTGTAAAATCCATTTGGTGTGCCTGTAAAGAATTATTATTGAGAGAATCCCCAAAGTCGCTTTCGAAGGAGATAGTTTAAACCATGTATCTCTAATTATATATCATTTTTCGTTGGTCCTATCAGACGCACTGGTAGCCATGGAGAAGGCTATGAAGCGCGACCAGATCGAAGTGAACGATCGGCAGCTGGCGTGCGCCCACATCCAGTCCAACGAGGGGCAGGACTATCTCAAAGGCATGGCGGCAGCGGCAAACTATGCGTGGGTCAACAGGACAAGTATGACCTTCCTATCTCGCCAGGTGAGTCAATGCTGTGATTTCCTTTTATTTCAGATTTATTACCTTTATGAAGACTTAGCATGTTTTGTTCCTAGGCTTGGATCGAATATGTATGGAAATCACATTTTCTTTTGTATTCTTTTTTGAATGAGATTTTAACATGTAAAAGTGTCATGAGCTGAGCTACATTATTATGTTATTATCTTTCTTGCTTTATGCTGATTGTTTTGTCACATGTAATGCAATGGAAACATAAGAGATAAACCTCTTGGGAACAGCCTAAAAACTTTTGTTATCATAAGAATGTTTCTAATTTTCTTGTACTATAAAGAGAAAAATCTCAGAGGCCAAATTTGTGAAATTCAATTTCAAGTGCACCCACATAAAAAAAAATGAGTTTCTTTTTTTCTAAAAACTACAGATTTTTAGACTATTATGTTAGCAAATGGACAAAATTTATAATTTGTATTTATTCTCACCAGGCCTTTGCGAAAATGTTCAACACAACTCCAGACGACCTTGATATGCATGTGATCTATGACGTCTCACACAACATCGCCAAGGTGGAGGAACATTTCATCGACGGGAAGCAAAAGACCCTTCTGGTTCACAGGAAAGGCTCTACGCGTGCCTTCCCTCCTCACCACCCCCTCATCCCAGTCGATTACCAGGTGAAAGAAAATAAATTGTGAAGTAACTGTAATTGTTCAGTGATGGCAACTGGATCACTCTTTATTTACTGAAAATCCAGTATTATAGCAGATTGAATCACAAAACATAAAACCTTTGCACATTTTTAATAAACTTTGACCTGCCAGCCTAAAAAAAAAATTAAAATTCGTACATTTAAAGAAATTGTGCATCACTGATTGTTAAGAATTACAAGGGTATAATTCTCTACGTGTCGGCCTAGCTGTTTATTCTTATTAACAACAGTGACTTTGATATTAATTTAGAGCAGAACAAAGGAGACTAGGTGTCGATTGTCCGGTCGGTCACGAATATCCTCCGTGGTACCCGTGGACGTCAATGCAGGACACAGGCACAGAGCAGGGAATGGTGGAGACGTTTGGTACCACATGTCACGGCGCTGTGAGTTTTTTACTGTTGTTTGGTGTGTTTTTTTTTGTTATTTTTTTGTGGGTGAATTGTTTCTGTTGATGATGATATAGTATGGAGGTGGAGAAGACATTGAAGAGACACATGGCATAGGTTTTCTGATAGTTGGTGCAAAAGGATACATCGAAAAAAGATTGGTAGTGACAATCGTGTTGTTTTGTTTTCAAAATATCTTTTAACGGATGTTTGCCTTTTTAAAATGCCTTTGTTATGTATTGACCAATTTGTTTTTTTATCTTTTTTTTTTTTTTTATTGAAATGATTTCTATTTCTATCAGGATGAGCTGTAATAAAAACAGGTTATTGCCATTGATGTTATTTTAGATATTTTTTTATATGATTAAGAAGGTTAACTATTACTCAATTTTCCCTCTCGAAACTTGATACAGCATATAACATTATTTTTTTCTCTTTCTTTGCTTTAACAGGGCCGAGCTTTATCCAGGGCCAAGTCGCGGAGAAACCTTGACTACACCGATGTCCTCAATGCACTCCAGGAGAAAGGAATCAGCATCAGAGTGGCCTCCCCTAAGCTGGTCATGGAAGAGGTATGTGTTTGTTTGTTGCCTAGCATCCAGCTTCAGTCTTATTTATATTACAGATAGGTTGAGTGCTGACACTGTGGAGATATCAAGACTCAAGTCACAGCCGGTCACCCAATACTGACACTAACCCAACCAGTAGTGAACGAAATCAAATGAATTTCTGACTGATCGTAGGTTTCGAATCACTGTGCAAGAAGAATGGCCCATCTCATTTTGTGTGGGTATGAGATAGCATGAAAAAAGCCTCATTTTTTATTTCTGTTTTAGTAGTCCAAAACAATCAGGAACGAAACCCATGGTTCACCAAGACTTTTAATATTAATCCTCTTTTGGATTGAGGCAAAAGATAAGTGAGTATATTTTAGACTCTTCATATACAGTTATTAAGCAATAGCAAAATTCTGATACGACCAAACTTTGTGGACTGGAACAAACTGTTCAGTTGGCTTTATCCCATTCAAAGTTACTTTGCAAAGAAGACAAAATCTAAACTGAGACTACCATGTGATATTAACATTGGGCAAGAATTGACTTAGAAGACGTTGACTTTGATTCGGCTTCAAGTGAACTTTACCTGTTTTGGAAGAAGTATTTGTGGTAAATAATATTTTGATCATTCTCATTTGCTAACTGACTTTTTATGTTGCAGTTTACAGTGAAACACTCTTTCTTTCTTTTCTTTTTTTTTTTCAGGCACCAGAATCATACAAGAATGTTACAGATGTGGTTGACACTTGTAAGTGTTTTGTTGTTTTCTGTTTTCCTTCATTGCTCTTAAGTAAACCTGTGCATGCTAAAATTTAATTGTGATTTTGCTTGCTTTGTCAAAGTCTTTGGTATTTTTTTTTTAATTGGATGAAAATCACTGACGCCCAAAATCAACTATTTCCAAAAAAATACTTTATACAAGAGCTTAACATGTATTTGAAATTGTGAGATAAATTAAAAATGTAAAATAAAGCCAAATGTGGACAAGTTGTGGCCTTTTTGCCAAAAGGTTTATTTTAAGTGATTTACAAGTTGTAAATGCCATTAATGCCATTAAATCTACACAAATTTAAAATATTTAATATTATCTGAATACCACGCATTTGATTATCCAATTTGAAAATTATTTATTTTTTCAAAACTTGGTTCAGCTCCATCTGGAAAAAAATCTGAGATGTTGCAAGATTTGTTTCCCTTTCTAGAAAAAATCAAAGAAAACTCAATTAAAAACCTTCAATATGCCAAATCTTTTTTTTTATTATTGTTTGAGTTTAAACATTTCTAGAAACATTTGCAATTTGTTTTTTCACAAAACAGGACTTAACCAAGTTTTGAAAAATCTCTTCAGTTCTGTTTCGCCTGTGTTATATTTTTTTGTTTTTGTTTATTACAGGTCATGCTGCAGGTATCAGCAAAAAGGCCATCAAGCTGCGACCCATTGCTGTTATAAAAGGATGATATTTACATACAGCTTTTGTTGTGGCCTTTGATACTTCAGGGAGAATCTTCTAAGATTGTGAAAAAAATGCATGCTCTTTGAACACCATGGTTGTTATTTTCAAAAGGTTCTGCATGCATTGGTTTTACCTCAAAATGAACAAATATTCATTGTGATGTTGTTAGAGTTACATCGCGTACATGTAAGCGATGAAATTTTATTTAAAAGATAGAAAGCTGAAGTTTTCAAATCTGCAAACATTTTTTATTCTATTTTTGTTTGTTTTTGTTCAAAAGTAATGTAGAAAACCCTTAAAATATTGTGATTTCATAAGCATTGTTTACAAAATACTGTGACTCTGTTAAGTTGAACTAAGTTATTTATTTTATATTGAGCATCCCAAAGTATTCCTTACAACATTATCCAGTTATTACAAACACTCATATGGGAAGTTGTGGATTTGTATTGGCTTGGCCGATAAAGAGCTGGTCTCACTTGATATTGAAAAAAATATCTTTCATGAGGTGACATAGAAAGAAGACTTCTGAAATTAAGAGATACTAAGGGGACTCTGACACAGCTCTCCTATCTTCTGCATCAATTTCTACATTTTCATCTAAAAACAAATCGGGATAATCTTCTTTTTCTCTTTGATTTTTCACCTGTCTATCATTTGTGAGGGCAAATTGAAGGCCATCGTCAAAAGTTTGTTACCCTTTTGTTCAGTAACTAATTATGCTTTCAAAATTGTTTCAGTTTAGTTGAGTTGCCTTGTTGCTTTTAGAATGGCAAAACAAAAAACAAAAGAACTCTTCTTGCAAATAAAAACAACTACTAAATCCAAGTTGATGCAACCATAATTTTTCATTTTAACATCCATGCATTTGAAGTGTCTCCAACATACAGCTCCAGATTCTAGCCAATAATGTTCTTGGTCACTTAAGTGAAAAAAACCACTGTGATAAACGATAACAAGATTTTAAAACAAAATTTTTGTATCCACGAAAGTTACCTTCAAAATATAGTTCTGCCTATTTTATTAATACTTTAATTAGATGTAAGTTGTAGTTTGAGTTGCTGTTGAGCCTGTTCAGATCTATAGCAAAATCATTGTAGTATTGATTGTTTTCTGTTTATGAAGTAACATAATTCATGTGCTCATGAACATCTCAGCAAACTCAGCTGTTGGGTGCTTATGCTATTCCTCGCAATAATGACAAATGTTTTAAGATCTAATACTTGTTAAAATATGCAAGAAAGGATTTTGATGTATCCTTGCAGTCCTTTGTATTTTTTTTCTGGCTTTAAAAATCGTACGCATATGATTTGAATGTTTTTGTAAATAAAATAAAATGTTCAATTGATGATGAAAAATTTGGTTATGTTCTTTTGGGTTATTTGTTTCAATGCATGGTTAATTGTTTGGATATTCCAGCAACAGCAGTAATCTTGACATTGACATGGAAACAATATTAACATGAGCATTAATAAATTGCTCACTCTCTCTCACTCTTCTCTTACTTTCTCCCTTTTCTCCAACACTCTTTCTTTTCATATTTTATAAATTGTTAGGTTACACATTTCATTTTATACCACAGGGCAGATGGCAATAAGATCAACACAGACTAAACAATGTAATTAATATGGTTCTAGAGAGTCTAACGGTGGCAGGAACAAAGAGTTCTTGTATCACTCTAAAATTCGAAAATTAACCAGAATTTTGTCTTAGATTACCTGTTACTTGCTGCCGTGACAACCAACAAATATCACATAAATGTCAAGTGACAGCAGTCGCCATTGGGTAAAACGTTTATTGCAAAATCCAAGAAACAAATGAATTGTAATTGCCTTTGTAAATCACAGAGAAAACAACAACAACAGTGGAGCCCGCTTAAGATGAACCCTGTTTAAGATAAACTATGGCTTTATGTAAAATATTTATGAGGCGCAGATCCTTTTTTCTTTACTTAACAGAGACTATTATAAATACATTACAAACATACACTTTGGATAAAATAAACTTTAGGTTGCTCTCAAAAGCTTTATCTTTAACGGGTTCCGCTGAATTTAATTTCAATTATCATACAAAGGCAAGAAAATGTACAGAAAAACAAAATGATGTATTTCACATTCAGGCATCATTCACTGCGACCAACTCCATCAATCTGTGCCTGCCCCACCATGCTGTCATCGCCAAACAAGTCAATAAAAGCATAGCGCCTTTTAGCCGTCGTTTTCTTATTTGTGTTGGGTTAGGACTGATCTTCCTTATCAAATCTGGAGGATCTGAGTCGAGTCCATGCATTCTCTGGTGAAAGAAAACACACAAAAAAGAAACTTTTTGTGCAGGCAAAAACTGTTGCATCTTTGATTATTCTTTTTTATTGATAATTTCATCTTTTGACATATTAGTATTATTACTACAATACTCTTTTTTACTTACTGAGGTATTTATTTTTTAAATAAAGTTTAGCAATAGCATATTTATGGTTGTATTATACTTATTGTGTTAAATTAAAAAAAAAAAATGTATTAAAATTCAGAAATGTTAGGTACCTTTATTTGTTTAATGCACTCTCAAAAGGAAAGCTCATGACCAACAAAACTTTGTAGACATAATTATATAATTAAGATATATTTTTTTATAATATAAGCATTTATACGCCGCAAAAATCATCAGTGAAAACTTCTAGAAGGCCGACATTATTATAATGAAAAACTGTAACATTTTTTCAATTGAAAGAAATATTTGATTGCTCCATACTGGTTTTTGATAAGCTGATTTACCTGATAAGCTAAATTTTAATTTATGATTGTTTTAAAACTACTAGTTAGTTTCCACAGTGCAAAAATGAATTTTCTACATCCAAATACCTGCACAAATTTCATGCAAGTTACAATATTTTTTAAACACAAAAACCTGTTTAATGTATCAATAAAAAAGAAATAGCTACCTTTTCCAGGTGTGTTTTTAAGTTCTCGACCTGATAAGCTAGAGCATTGATGTTTTTCATTGCGTCCTCAGTGTGACGTAGAAACTGACTCGGAGATACACGGTCCTGAAAACAATAGAATAAAAAAAATTAGAGAGATAACCATTAATTAACAATGGAGCCACAGATAAGTCACCTTTGTAGGTTGATCTATCTTGAAATACGGAGATAATAATAATAATAATAATAATAATAATAATAATAATAATAATAATAATAATAATAATAATAATAATAATAATAATACAGTTTATTTACATAGCAACATATCCAATAAACTCTGCTAATGGAGCTTTTTACACATTAAAATCTCATTTAAAAAGAAGAATATATGACATAGTGACATAGATAATAATACATGATGTCATATCATTACAAAGAGAATTCATTCATACAAGAACATGATTTGCATACATGATTAAGCTAAGCGGTCGAACAAATATGTTTTCAACAGTTTTTTTAAACGCCGCTTCCGAGTCCGTGTAGTCTCAGTTGTTGTGATAGACTATTCCAAATTTTCAGTGGGGCTGTACTGAAAGCTCTCTCACCATATTTCTTAGTTTTATTTCTTTTACATTAATTTTTTTCCGCTCGAGTGAATTGACCGTGATGGTAAGTAGGGAGGGAAGAGATTTAACAAATATGACGGGGCTGTTTCATTAATACATCTGTAACAGGGAATGGATTTCTTATACTCAATGGGTGTTTCTACTGGCAACCAATGTAGATGCGTGTTGAGAGGGGTTACATGATTCCGCTTTCTTTTTCCTGTTACCATTCTAGCAGCACTATGTTGGCCTCTCTGCAGTAGTCCAACTGTAAAAGAATGAAGGCTGAAGTAAGGGTCTTTCTTGATGTTTCGTCCAGATATTTCATCCAAGTAATTGTGCTTATTCTCCGTATTTCAAGATAGATCAACCTAAAGAAATTATCATTATTATTATTATTGTGAACTTCAGATTTTTCACATTGTTATAACTGGATCCTGGATATACTGAACCTCTGGCATACATGGAGCATGGCATCTTGGATCACAAAAAATAACCCACTGACATATTTTTACGAACCGTGGCCTGCCAACTTTTTTCTAAAACTGAAAAGCCCTAAATTCACAGGACATTGATGTCACTGGATAGTATGTGTACAAATAGGAGAACTTGATTCAAAACTAGAACTGAAAAGTCAGACCTCAAGTTATTAAACTTGGGAATATTTTAAATCCTCTTTTCACTTTTAACAGCCATAATTTTTTTTTCCACTTTGATAAATAGTGATGCATTTCTCTTAAGAAATAATTGTATTTATGTGTAATCCTCTAAATATATTCAAACTTATAATTATATATTAAAAATTAGTTTGGGTGAGAGAAGCATTCATAATTTTTTTGGAACGTAAAATTAAGAACCCTTTTACACTTACAGTCGCCGCCGGTCGCCTCTATCGGTAAACCCTCGCAGTCGCCGTAGGTCGCCGGCCACGCCTACTAAAGTGACGCTATCGTGTACCGCAATATCGTGGACCGTATCGGCTAACATAGGAAATAGTGACATCGTTGTCGTTTTAGACAGCCGGAAATAGACTCGATTGTTTCAATGGTCTTTGAATGAAAAGAATCGGCTATTGGGTTGGGAAGTTGTGATTTTTTGAAGTTTGTTGTTCTTTTCAAGTGTTTTTTCATCATGGATGATCTATTGCGTTTGTATCAAGAAACTACAGACAGCATTTACGTTATCTCCCTTAAGTTAAGAATTGAGTGTCTGACTAGTGACTAGGCTGTAAGGGAAAAAGGGTTAATCTTTTAATTTCCATTGTTTCACCATTGTATTTGGTCTATTATAAGCAATACTGTAATCTAAATATATCCAAACTTATAATTATTTTTAAAGTCAGTATTATTACTATAAAAAAGCTTTTAAATTCAGATAAACCCTTTTTTTTACTTCCTTAAATGCCTGAAATTTAAAAAATCATATAAAGAAAATACTCATGGTACTTAAAAAAATGTTCATCCTTAAAAATAGAATTTTAAAAAATGTGTAGTTCTTCATAAGAGAATTTGATATACAGTACAAACACTATGCGACTCATTTAATCTGGATGCAGTACAAAGAAGTACATTGCATCACAAAAAACCATTCTACTACTATTACTAAAAATAATAATAATAATAATTATATAATATTAATGATAATAAAAAAACAATACCTACTACTATTACTAAAAATAATAATAATAATATACCGTGGGTGTCATGATGCTCTCTGGGTGTTTTCGGAGCTGCTCCTTCACATAGACCACCGTGCTACAGATGTAGTGAAGGTGCCTGGAGGAGTTTGCCACCATTGCAACAGCATCAGCGCAGCTAGTAATACAGGAAGAAAATAATGATAAGTTTGCTTTTATAACGTTTTCTTTCTACAGAGCTCAAGCCGATTCACATATAAGTGTACTTGCTTATAAAATTGCAATATAGTATTAAAATTGACCATCAATTTTTTTTCTTTGCTTAACACATTATATTCTCTAACAACACAGGCATAGATAGGCTTAAAAATAAAATTAGAAATGAGAGATTAAAATAAATTATTCCAATACTGTAGTTATTGCCTTAAGTCAAGCACTTAAAAAGTTTCATTTCAGTAATATTTGGTCAAAAGAAACTCACATTTCAAAGACGATTTTCAAGATTATAAAAAAAATGTGGATTGTGTCAGAGCTTTTATAGTACTAATAGTAGAAACAAGAATGAGTATTTTACTTAACCTTTTCCTGTCACACCGCACTACTGCTGTGAGCATTGATATGTTCTTGTGCTAGCATATAATTATTTGTATTGATCTGCACACCCTCCATTTCAAGATAATGAAAATCAAAGCCTTTACCTTTTATAAATTTATAAAAATTCCCCCAAATAGTGCGCATATAAGGAATAGGCATTGAATAAAATAATGTGAAATGGTGAATAAAAACTACTCACTTGATTCTTTTGTTGAAGTGTATGGAAACCAGACTCGAGGGCTGCCACGCTTTTTTGTGCACCGCTTGGACAGAATCAAGAATCTTTTTGCGAGCACCTACTTGAGTTACGCCTGCCTAGAGGAAAAAAGAAAAGAAAAGAGTGGATAAAGTTAATCATTTCTGAGCACACGCAACTGAACTGAATGTATACGCTTTACAAACTGGACTAACCAGATTTACATTGAATTTTGAATTTGATGAAAAGCCATTTGAAACTGGTAATAATTTATTGTTATCTTGAGTTACACCTGACTAAAACAGGGATGTCAGTTGAAAATTTTTCCCAGCCCTGAACTTTCATCAAAACAACAGAAGATTATGGCTTTCAGGGTGCTAAGGCCCTTCCCCTTGTAAGTAAGAACTGAATGACACCACTCACAGCTTGCCTTTCTCATGTTGATTTTCACAATGCTATCTTCATCCTTCACTATTTTGTCAATACTTCCTTTGACTACGTGTACTTTTTCCTCCAGCCACTTATATTTCCACTTATTTTTACAATCACTATCAAATTCTTTAACAAGTCCTTCACTGCCTTTGTCAGAATTCCACTAACGTTTACACCATGGCACCACTATCTAAACCTAGAATGGCTCGATTAGATTTAAATCTAGATCTAGTAAAAGCTGAAGTTCTTTTTTCTTTTCCAAGACTAGCGTATGAATAACTATAAATGCAATATCAAATGAGAAAGAAAGAACTGAATAGTAAGTTATTTTCTTCTCCAATATGTAGATCTAGATCTATGAACCGAATATCAGAGTTTCAGAGAAAGGACTTTTTGTGTCAGTACAATAGCAGACATTGCCAGATTTTTTCGCGATAAATATTTCCAGCCCAAATGCCTAGAATCACTCTTTAACTGAGTCCATATTTTTACGATCAGCTCTGAAAACCCGCGTCTTCCCATTTGTCTATCAGAGATTCGGGTTTTTAATTATATATTCCGGTAAAACCCGGAACTCTGAGATCCCTGCTAAAAAAAAAGGGTCTAACAAAAGTATTCATTGAAAGGACAATTCAATATATATGGTAAGTCAAGTTTATCTTAGCTTCATAAGTTTTGCAAACTGCGATAACTACTTTGAGATTTTATTTTTATTAAAGATATTGTTTACATTCCGGGCAACACCTCCTGAAATCATAAACGCACATTGATGAGGTCCTGTTCTGTGAGGGTCATCAATAGCCGCAGGTCAATCAACTGCTCCTGGAACAGACCGACTAAATGACCAAGGTCAAGGCCGAGTAAGAACACTTCTAACTCCCCATACCGCAGGTCTGTGAGTCTGTAAGACAAGAATAAATCAAAGAAATTTATTTATGAATTTAAAAAAAAAAAGACTATCCTATTGGTATTTGAAGTAGCTTATAATTATTCAAATATAGTTTTATGAAGAAAACTAATTTAAAGCTAGATTCAAAACAATTTAAAAAGTGGTAGGAATATGCACTGCTTATACTATTGTTAAAACCACAAGAATCACAAATATGTCTCAAATTAATACAGTGGGGTGTAAATATATTATTCATCAATTATAATTATTGTGTAAAACTTGTGAAACAATTCTGGCACAAGTTATTTTTACTAGTTTTGAGATAATCAATAAAAGCTGTTTCATTTCCTCATTTCTGCTTCAAATTGGACATAGATATCTTATAAAATAAAGCAAAAATGTATTAGCGCAGTTATAATCTGAAATTTTTCACCTTTACAGCGATATATCACTTGCACTTTGGCAAATGTAACAATCGTATCTCCCTGACAATATATGAGGCAACTAGGGCAAATCAGGCACAAGCCGCGGATATGGGTTTTGAGCTAAAGTCCTCTTAAACATAGAGAAATTGCTCTACATTGACCCTTTTCATTTAAGTTTTTTCTTAAATTATCTCTGATTTTAGAAATAATATAGTTATAATTGTTCCAAACTCTTAAAGCATATTTTATACTTCTTAACACACTATCCACAACTAAAAAAGTATGACTTGTGCCCAATTCACCTTGGCTACATCACATATTAAAAGAGAGTCCCATCACCTTACTGATATGATAACCGTTGAGAAAATTGCTGATTTTGTCTTAAACCTCTTTTCAAGCATCTGTGAAAAATTATATTTATTTTCAATATCTGCAATTTTGATGACTCTTCTGTTCAGATGGAACATTTTCATGCTGTCACCTTGAATTTCTTTTTTTCAAATGACTGATTCTATCTCAATATTGATAACAAAGGCACATAGAACTGTGTCATTCTGAGATCATGATTCTTAAACTCAGTGATGACAACTGGATAATTATTTTTTTAATTGAAACTTTTCCTGTAAATCAGCATTTCATACTGAATATAATAATAATAATAATAATAATAATAATAATAATAATAATAATAATAATAATAATAATAATAATAATAATAATAATAATAATAATAATAATACATGGCATTTATGTAGGGCAATATCACCACCCTTTGAGGGTGCCTCTGTGAGCTTTACATAATCTTGTTTAAAAAAATGATAAAAAAGCATACACATACAGACACAAAATGACAGTCATGTTGCAGTACTAAAAGCATTAATACAAGAGCATTTTCTTTAATTGTGACAGTGTGCCAGATTTTCACACTTCCAGCGGGATACTATTCCATACTTTGGATCCTGCATGGCTAAAAGCTCTTTTGCCATAACTTTTCAAGTTCATTACAGGCATTAGAAGACTGTATTGTCAGCAGATGATCTTAATGATCTTATAGGCTGATACAAATTTATAAGTTCTGACAGATACTTTGGTGATATATCGTATACAGATTTATAACAAAACAGCAATCCTATCATAAAGAGAAGCTCTACTAATGAAATATTGGGATAAGATTAAAGTGTTTACTTTGCTTGGTTGTCACATGTGTCTAGGGTACAATTGTTGGATGAAAGACTAGATAAATCCGCACCCGGTTGCTGTTGACTGACTGGTTTTGTTGTACTGTTGACTGGTCGTCTTTCCAACAAAGCAAGCATCTATTACCACAAAAAAAAAAGAAAACAAAATACATGATCTGAAGTAATTATTGTTTGCATAGTTACAGACACTTTGTTAATGTTTTTCTTTGAGGATTTAAGGGCCTAAACACTCGCTATAAGGGGTTTCTTCTCTGAAGGCTCCTCTGTGAGTTTCTTCACACACACTCTTATACGTTTTTGGTTGAGAAGATAATATTAAATTTAAAACAGAAGATATAATCCGTTTGATCTGCAGTCTTCATCAGACTTTAATTGGGATTTACCTTAGGATCCAGAGAAGCTGCCATATACAGCTCGGTAAACTAATAGTCCTGAACAATTAAAAAAAAATTCTCTCTGAATTTCAAGCCAAGTTTTTTTTAACATAAAAAAAACAGAAAACTCCTCACATCATCAGTGGGAAGGTGAGCGGCCAGATCTTTCACCGTCAGTTTGTCGGAATGTTGAATGTTCACATCAGCGCCTGCATCCAGCAGCTCCACCATGATCTGGGCCCTCGATCTCTGAGTGGCCATGGTCAACGCCTGAAAAGGATATATCACTGTGAAACAATTGTGGCATAAGTTATTTTTGCTGGTCTTGAGATAATAAAAAAAAAATTTTTAATTTCCTCATTTTTGCTTCATATTTGACACAAGTTTCTAATAAAATAAAGCAAAAGTGTATTAGCACACAAGAAATCATGATCTCATAACAACACAGTCCTTTGTTATCTATATTGTAATAGAACCTTGTCGTTTAAAAAAATATAAAAATTCAAGGATTTAAACTCAGTGATGACAACTGGACCATCATATTTTTTAACTGAAACTTGTCCCGCAAATTGTCATAGCATACTGAATCACAAAATATAACACTTTGATAGACTTTGACTAGTTTTACTAGATTCTTCCAAATCTTGTATTTTATTGAAAATCTGTAAATTTACGGAATCTTGGCATCACCGTAAACTAAGTCTGCGTCTCACCGTCCAGCCCTGGCTGTCTTGCATGTTGACCTGAGCCCCAGCAGCCAGTAACGTCTTAACGACGGGCAGGTGACCCTCCCTGCTGGCCAACATCAGCGGAGTCAGGTGGTACCTGGTGCCATGGAAGATCACAGTGGGAAGTTTTCAAAATTATTTTATATAATACAGTTAATTGGTTTCATAACCTTTACAGCCACAAAAGCAAATTTTCCTCAAGTTCATCTTGTTTTAATTAATAGGTGTTTATATGCACTTCAGACAGACACTTTAATTGATTACTGCATCTGCTTTGATCAAGGTCCTCTCACATCCCCTCATTCCGTTTTTTGTATTATTCAAATTTTTCAAAGTAGATATTATCAGATTATTAGGTGTTTGTATGTACATATGCTGTTGGCTTTTAAAATACAATTAGGCCCCTTTCTGTTGTTTCCCCAACACTGTGTCAAAGAGCATGGGCCAAATTTTACTTTTTCTATGTCCATCTATGTGAGAGTTTGAATCAATTTTAAAAACAGACCTGTCCCTTGCGTTGATGTCTGCGCCTCCCTTGATCAAGGTCCTCACACACTCACTCACTCCTTGCTCATCTCCGGATGTCGCAGAACATGCACACATTAGAGGTGTGAACATGTCTGAAACAAATGAACAAGTGAGTAAAGTAAACATAAAGGTGTTTTTTTAACATCTGAAGTCAGTAACCTTATAACTAGGCTGTATCACGGAGAGGTGAATGAGTTGGTTGCTTTGCGTCCAATGTCAGCACTATATAGGCTATATTGTATAAAGGCCCCTGGACCATTGTTAGTAATTTTTGCCTGTTAAATTGCACTGACACAGACCCAACCAGTAGCAGAAAAAAGATTTTGGCCGTTCATGGGTTTTGAAACGGGACCTCCTGATTGTGAGACCAAAACTCTACCATTTGTGCCATTTTCCCCTTATATCACATTTGGGACCCTAGCTTGAAAGTCCTATCATTGTATATGGTTTCTCTTGCAACCTAAAAGGCGCTAAAAAAAGATGAGCCTTTAATATTCCATAGAATAATTTGTTTTAGTCGTTCAAATACAAATACAAACAAAGAGAGAGATTCACTTTCTCCATCTAAAAATGTGATAAAAAAATTTCTGAAGAGTTATCATAGTTTTCTCCTAATACCAGGGGTCTTTGCAGATATGACATAATATCGTAAACTCTCTAAAAAAAAAATGTGTTAACAGTTTATGTATATTTTGTTTCCTGCCACACTGAAAGTTCACATTGGAGCCATACCAAAGTAGAAGACAAACATAATCTGGTCCCACATAATGTTTCACAGAGTTATCTTAGTTTTCTTTAATATCTAAATATTAATTATATTGGATGCTGTTGGCAAAACGGTTAGAGCATTTGACCACCTTTGTAAAGGGGTTGGGTTTGATTTCTGACGAGGCCACATTTTCTCTTTAAGGACCACAGGACGAACTTTACTTCACTTAGTATATTCTTTAATTCTAAAAAAAAAAAGAACAAGGTAACCATCTATACAATGTATCCAGACTATGACCTACCACACTGAAAGTTCACATTAGCGCCATATTGAAGCAGAAGACTAACGTATTCTGGCCGCACGTAATGAGCCGCATACATCAGAGCAGTCCAACCTGAGCGAAGAGGATCGTCCAATGGCAAGCCTGTGGGAAAAACACAGCAAACATGTACACACACAAAGTTGAAATTCCTGAGACAACCAACCATATAACCCTACACAGCCCTATAACAAAACTTGACAGTTAGGTTACCGGTGACACACAAACAAGTCTTTCAAACAATTTCTGATGATCCTAAAAGTTCAAACAATACCCTTCAAATCCATTATACAACTGTCAAAACAATCTTTAAAAAATAAAAGTTGAAGTTGATCCTAAGCTCTGTGACAGAGCCTTGTATGAGGACCCTAATTCTTTACAAATACTACATAATAAACAGAATTGAGTTAAATTGTTTGCTTAACGTCCAACATCAGCACTATATAGGTTATATAGTGAACAGCCCCAAGTCTCAAGTCTGGCATTTTCACTGATAATTATATAGAGAGAAAAAATAAGTCTACTAATCTTGTTTTACTGTGCACTAACCCAGGTTGTAGTACTTCTCAACAACTTCTCGGTTGTTTTTCAGAATGCCCATCCTCAGGTCCTCGGCTGTTATGACACTCGATCTCTTGGGTTTGAAATGTCTCTGGGATTGTGTAGAAAAACCACCTCCATTTTGTTTGTCTCTGTACCCATCATTATTTCTAGTAAATCTGTTAAAATTAAAAAAGAAAACATTTTTTTTAAATTAACACATGTATCTTTATCCTTAAAAATTGCAATGTTTGTTTGAGTACAAATTAATTTAGAATGACCTCTGTAAAAAGAAATAACATTTGTAAATTGAATGTCAAAATGGGTTTAGCCTATGTATTAGCTCATTTTTTTCGTTTTAAAAATTGTAAAGAAGACAAAATTATGAGTAACATTCAAGAACATTTTAACAAAATAGAATAGAAGGTGTAGCAAGAAGCATCCTAATTATGGTTAAGAACTGTATACTTACCCTGGGAAACCACCTCTCTGTGATTTTGCTTGATTTTCTGAGCCTGTATCAAAACTAGCTGTGCTTTTTCCAACGCTAGGCCTGTATGGCTGTGTTTCCTAGAAGATGTTAGAGGGAAAAAAATCGCTGTAAAGTGCATACATTTATTATCATATTTTAAAACTATGTCAGCAAGCCATCAATAAAGTCTCCTGTTGTGAAAAAAAATAAATCTTAAACAATGAAGAATCCTATGCGGAGAGTTTAATATGCAATAAAACATGTAGAACTACTTTCTCCCGTTATACAAAACCTTTATTAAAATGAAACAATAAAATGAACAGATTTGATCATAGAATTCAATGTCGCGTGTCTTGGGCTGGATCTAGTTGGTTGAGTATGTCAGTCGGAAATCGCAATCTTGTGTGTCCGGTTGTGACAGTCTAAACATTTATGAATTAAAAAGACTTGATCAGGAGATGGCGCTGATGTCATAACATCAGGCGCAGCACCAGCTTAGATTTGAACTGCAGAATCCCAGCTCCACATAACAGACCATTAAACAGTGAAATTCCAACACTATCAATGCAATCACATTGCTACAAATTGTAAAGAGTGCCTCATTAAACTTACATTTAAACCACTGTTGACATGTCTTGAAACTGAAATTAGATTCTTAATGACAATTTAATGCCAAAAACAGATTTTTATTTAAAGACATGTTTACAAATCAAAAACAAAAATACATTATTCATAGAGATCGCAGGATTTAGACAGAAACCAATGTAGGCTTTTATTTGACATTGATATTTTACAATACTTTTATCACAAAGCCTTTAAATATTTATTCCTGAAAGTGACAACCAAGGGTAGGACTTGTAGTTGTAAGTGCAGGACTCTTAAGAGAAATTCAATAGATTCATAAGTACGCATATATGTCACCATGTGTAATGTGTAGGCTAGTTGTTCACAATTTGGTTGCTCTTAAATTAAAATCTAAATCTAATCTAGTTTAACTGCAATTAGTATATATCTGGCTGTTAACCAAGTTCAAATTGATAATGAAAGCATTTTAAAACAAATATTCCAAAGGGAGAACCATGAAAATACAGTGGACCTCGACTATTGCATCATCGGCTGTAGCAAAGCCTCGATCATTACGAAGGATCTTTAAGGAACATTTTTTCTCCTTATTAAATGATGGTATAAAAACCTCTGACGTAGCGAACATCAGCTGTCCAAGACCTCGGGCGTTTACAACGAAGCTTTTAGTTAAAACCCTAGGCCTAACCAACAAAAAAAAGTGTAAACCTGACTGGTTATCTGCATTGAGATGCCAAAGGCTGCTCGGATGGACTGAGTACGTCATTGTGCAGGGGAGGGTGCTTGGTTGCAACAGTCATTAATTCTATCTGCGGACAGTGTTACGTGGTGTCTAGCGTAAGCCTACGCACACAGACTAAAACGTCATAGTTTTTGTTTGCAAGAGACAACTCTGAGTGTGCGAGGCATCTCTATGTTTGTGTGTGTGCGCGCCAATGCCAGTCCAAGGCTTCGCAGATTCAACGAACTGTTGTTGACGCGCCACCATAGGCCCAAAGAGCAGGGTACACCTCGAAGAGCGTTCTCTCTCGCGCGCAGAACCTTTCCCTACTCCCCCCCCCCCCCCTCTCTTTCTTCTCTTTCTCTCCGCCTCTCTCTCTTTCTGGGGTGAAGAGGCACTAGGCTATTGACGGTCTACAATTTACAGCAGCGTTGCCATTTTCCGTTTTTTGAGACTAGATTTAGATCTAGTCTTTTTATTCATTCATAATCTGCAGATAAATCATCACATAACAAAACCTTGGTTATAACAAAATTTTAACTCAGGCCCAACAATTTCGTTATATCCAAGGTCCACTGTAGTATTACAGAAGTAGATCTAGATCTCTAGAGAGTCTTCGTGAATTTATAAACCCCTTACCTCTCTGAAGTTGTCACAATCTATGAAACCATCTTCCCAATCAAAATCGTCATCCTCCTCTGCAGGTATCAAAGACATGGCTACCAAGATATAGATCTAGATTAGATATCGATCCTCTAGGTCTCAATTCTTGTGATATGGCCCTACTATCCCCGGTTAGAGTTAAGGAAGGGCAATAGTGTCTGAAGATCTACTTCTGCACTGGGCGGTCGAAATCTAGATCTATGGAATTTAGATACAACACAGTTCTTCACAACTGTAGACCTACTTGCAAAATCAGTATTTACTCTAAAACCCCTGGTCTAGATATAGATCTAGATCGACGTGAACAGCTTTGGTGTGATTTTACTACTACATGTACTACGAGTCAGACTGACTGACCACAAACCTGCAGTAAAAACGAAACCGAAACTTGAACCCGCGTCTTTCTATGCTCATTTGCTAAATTGAACAGGTGCGCTCATCATTAATATTTTGTTTTTAACTTTACTGACAAAAGTTACAAGGTTTAGAGATCTTTATACTCTCTCTCTCTCTCTTTCTCTCTCTCTCTCTCTCTCTCTCTCTCTCTCTCTCTCTCTCTCTCTCTCTCTAATGCCGAACAATTGCTGGCACACTTTTTTTTTTGCTCAGAGTTTTGTTTAGACATAGGTGTTTTTGCAGTTATTGGCTATTTATGAAGCTTTTTATGATAACTGCTATGTTTTGCAAACATTTATATTTTTATCGACAATAATCGGGATTAATAACATTATATATTCATATTTGTAAAACGTGCATTTTTTTGGCCAATGAAAAAATCTATGGAAGATGTTGTCAGGATGTACATGTATTCTCTTTTGTCAGTGTTCTTTCGAACCTGGGTGAAAGTCCATCTTTAGACACAGATTACAGTCACTTTGGTTTGTGCTTCAACCAGCATCCTAAGCTCATCCCTCTCTTATTAGTAATTTTTCCTTTAATTTTGTTTTATAGGACAAAAGGTTAGACATTTTCAATAGGCAATATATCTTTTTAACTTGGTTTTCAATAGGGGGTCTAATAATTATGATTAAAGAAGCTGAAACGCTTAAGATGTACCTTAATTATTCATAAGTGACTACCTGGTAAATACCTGACTGTATGTCGAGGTGTAAAATCTTAGTGGGTGGGTTAACATTTTTAGATTTTTTCCTTGTCAGTCTGATGAAGGCTTAAGGCTGAAAGCTTACGTTTGTATCATTTTGTATTCTTAGAGCTGCACTATACCAATTTTTTTTTTGGTGCCTTGCATATTGATAACCAAGCTCTACTGCGACATTCACATTTAATTGATAATAGTAGTAGTAGGAGTAATAGAACGAATAAAAGAAATAGGAATAGGAGGAGTAGGATAAGGGGTTACAGTATAAGTTCGGGTGAGGAGGAGGAGGAGGAAGATTGGGATGAGGATTAGGAGGAAGAGCATCTAGGATGATGACGAGCAAGAGGAGGAGGATTAGAACAAAGAATAGTGGGATGACTAAGATTTAAGTAAGTAAAGAAGTAGAAGTAAGACTAGCTGTAAGATAAGAGTAGGATTATCAATAGGAGGAAGAGGAAGACGGCGACGGGGGCGTGGATTAGCAGGAGTAGGAATATGAGTAGAGATGGTGAAAGAGGAGCAGGAGTTGAAGAGTAGGTTGAGTAGCAGAAGAACTAGTACGATTTTTAGGGGTAAGAGTTTGAGCCTTTTAACAAAGTGAAATCAAAAGGATTGATACCTTATTGTAGCTTCCTTCCATTAGATATTGTTCCATGCTAACTGGATGCTTGATGTAGATGTTGTTCTGAATTTCTTTCACAGGCAACCTTTCCAATTCCTGCAGAGAAAAAAGAGGAAACGTTTTCAATATAAAAAAAAAATTGTTTATTGGTCTCTATTCTTTGTGATGGAAGTAATAAAAGTTAGAAACATTTAAAAGCCTCAATTTCAATTTTCCTTCTAAACATAACATTTTCTCATATTGTTACGTCGCCAACACAATCTAAAAATCAGTTGTTTTAAGAAAAACAAAAGGAGCAGTTGAATTTTTTTTTTTTATGAAGTCAATTTGAAAATTAAAATTTTAAAAGATTTGCCCAGCTAATTTTTCTTGTTATAGAACAGATAGATGGGTAATTATTCAAAGATTCTTATGGTGGGTCAGTGTTATTTTGGTCCTTGAAGGCAGATAATTGTTTGCCATGAAAAAATATGTTGTCTCTTTCTCTCTCTCTCTCTCTCTCTCTCTCTCTCTCTCTCTCTCTCTCTCTCTCTCTAATGCCGAACAATTGCTGGCACACTTTTTTTTTTGCTCAGAGTTTTGTTCAGGCATATGTGTTTTTGCAGTTATTGGCTATTTATGAAGCTTTTTATGATAACGACTATGTTTTGCAAAAAATTATATCTTTATCAACAATAATCGGGATTAATAACATTATATTCATATTTGTATAAAAAGCAGTTTTTTGGGCCAATGAAAAAATCTATGGAGGGTGTTGTCAGGATGTATTCTCTTTTGTCAGTGTTCTTTCGAACCTGGGTGAAAGTCCATCTTTAGACACAGATTACAGAGTCACTTTGGTTTGTGCTTCAACCAGCAGCCTAAGCTCACCCTCTCTTATTAGTAATTTTTCCTTTAATTTTGTTTTATAGGACAAAAGGTTAGACATTTTCAATAAGCAATATACATGTATCTTTTTAACTTGGTTTTCAATAGGGGGCTTAATATGATTAAAGAAGCTGAAACGTTTAAGATGTACCTTCATTGTTCATAAGGAAAAAATGGAAGATCTGACAAGCTTATACTTTTTAACAAATCTCTTGTTTTCCAAATGGCTTTTGCAATCTTTTCCTGCATTTTTACCTCTCATCCTTGCCTTTTTTAATCTCATAGACAAACATGAAATGCATTTTAAAATTTAAGTTGTTTTCGATCATGAATTGCATGACAATGCCATTAACATAATGTTGATGAAGATTGAGCAATGGACCTTTTTTTAAGCAACACAGATGCAGGCCGAAGAACGTGCTACCAGGATCAAGGTCAAAGAACGGCGGCGAATCGCTCTTCGCACATACACACGAACCTAGATGCTGGCTGGACCAGCTATCTAGGTCAAAGCGTGCCCAGTGGTTATGCGCATAGCTACATTTTCAAATACTTTAAAAACTAAGCTTATTTCATAAATCATTTTTATTGTGACCTTATTTTATTACTATCTGAGACTAAAGATACTACTTGGGTCTATACTTATGAAGGCATTCTAGAGAAAAGTGTGTTTAAAGTTTTGAGAGCCGGAAAACAATGGCGCGGGTCCGACACAGACTATCGCAGATCAAGTTTTGCCTCCCCGTCGCAAAACACAGATTGTCGGTCTGTCAACGGAATCTGTTATCCGTCATGCGACAGCCGGTGTATCTCGAGGAACGAATAACCACTAAAAACGGATATCTGCGTATTGTCTGTGTCTGTCCGGTATGGATGTATGAGATAATATAGTCGCTCCTTAACAGAGCAAACATTTTATAATGACACACACAAAAAAGCCCATCAACATGTCATGATTCATAAAATATATTTTCTTTTTATTATCTCTGATTCTCCTTTTCTCCATGGCTTGATAAACCACTAACATGTGACAAACAATGAATACAATCAACAAGATAAAATCTTTATGAACAACGATATAACATATTATTATGGAATACAATTCACAGACAATTAAGTTAATTTTTACATTGAGCCATAATAAATTTAATAGCAAAGAAGAGTAAAAACATGTCAAGGAAATATTTCTTAAAAATGATTCATTCCTATTGTTGGTAGTACTACTAGTACCAATCTAATTGCGCTTTTTCTTTATATAATAAAAAAAAAGTCAGCACATTTTAATTTTTATTCAATCATAGGATAGAAACTAATCTATCAAATGCACTCACATGCTAATGCCGAAGTGATATGTCTCTAAGTTATGCCATCCTATTAGCCAAGTGACGATATGTAGATAAAATTAACACCAAACATGTTTCACTATCGAGGGCCTTGCCATCAGTCAATTCCCAGATTTGCGGAAAGGAACTCTAAAACTGCGGAGGTGCTGGCTAGTGAATTGAAGACACTTCTTTCTACCCTGGGTAGCAGATGATCCAGCATAAACATGAGGTGATGGTGGAAGCAGCTAAATGGTGTGCCCAGCGACAGGGATAAATCCAGCTGGGATAAAAAGTTTACGAAAATATATGTTTTAATAAATACATTTTTTTAAAATTAAAAAAAATTAAAAATAATAATAATAATAACTTTCATTTGCCAGTAGTCACTCACAAAACAAACAATGTACTAAATGAATAACATACAGAAAAAAATCGAAGAAGTTGAATGATTCCCTTTCAAAAGTTCTCTGCATGTGTGAGTATTGTTAAGCAATCTACATAATAATTAATTGAGATAGGTCACAATGTTTTACACAATTGTCACATTTCCCAATAACATCTAGCTGAAAATACTTGGGCAATATTTTCTCAATTATTATACAAGATTTTTTTTACTAGTTTCCTAAAACGGAAATTTCAGGAGTTGCAAAAGCAATTTCCCAGAAGAAAAGAGATATATTCTCTCACACTAAAAAGACAAAGGTATGTCTTAAAATTGTGTAATGCTTCTATTACCCAATCTTTGACACATTCAACTGGGGTTTCATTGTAGCCAGCGTACATGGCAGGGTTGTCCAAGATTCCTCGAGCAGCCATTACACCTGGTTAGAAAGAGTATCCCACAGAACATATCTTGTTAATTAAAGCTTACTGCATATCTAATGTAATAAAATATAAACATTACCAGTATGTAATAAAATAAATAGGAATCCCTTAAAAATTCCTATACAGTAACTTGCGATTATAAAATGTAATTCTGATGTATATATGTCATGGACAGGAAAACATGAATATATACTTTTTATTGTACACAAGAAGTCCTGCTTTGCCTTTAGTATAAGACTAGATATTTAATTTTTAAAAATGTGGAAAGTCGATCAGAAGGCCCAGATGGAAGAAGTTATGTATATAGTGAAAAGCAACCTCTGCAATTGGAACTTGAAAAAAAAAAAATAATGTACAGTAGAAACCGCTTAACCTCTTGGGGGATAGCCTAGTTTATATTAAACAGTGACTGTAAATTTTGCAAAAGGCAATCAGTGCCATGTAAAAAGTTTATAAAGACGCATAATTTATCTTAAATATATTTTACCTTAAGTTGATCACCCTGTATAAAAATCTTGAAGAGTAGAGTAGAATTGCTCAAGAAATGCATCACTCACCATCCACCTGTGTTTCTTCATGAACCCTGAGTGTATCTTCTAAGGATCGGATATCTCCGTTGGCCACCACGGGCACAGAGACTGCGTGCTTGATGGTCTGAATGGCCTGAAGATCCACAGGCTGAGTTCTCTGGTCCTTGGTGCGACCGTGGACTGTGATGAATGATGCCCCAACTTTTTCTGCTCGCCGACACATTTCAACTGTATCCCTTCAGAGAGTGAAATGAGTTGGTGTTTGTTGCTTCAAGACCAATGTCAGCATCATATAGGGTATATTGTGGTCGGGCTTCAAGACTAACATCTAACAATTATAAGTACTGCGACATAGAGATAGAGTGTGGAGATCTTGACTCCTGTCTCAGCTGGTCACATTATACTGACACCAACCCAACCAGTAGGGGAAGAAATCAGAGGAATAAACTTTTTTATGGATTGTTGGTCTCAAGCCCGGGACCTCATGATTGGGAGACCAACGCTCTACTACTTGCACCAGCATATCCCCTACCCATACCTTCAGAAAAACATTTTTAAATGCACCTTTAGAAAAAAAAAGTTTACCTTACTCTTATTTAGTTATACTTAGTAGTACTCTTTACGTTCCTTGCTCTTTTTAATCTTCTTTCATTTATAAAAGATTTGCAGGAGCTTACTTATTTCTTGCCACCATGGTGGACCATTGTATCTCATGGAGTAGAGAATGGATGCATTCTAAAACATTTTAGCCTACACAGTAGATTGAATAGCATGTCACCTCTAGAGCAATGAATAATGTGTATAAAACTTGCATTCTTAAAGGCTTACATCCATTTAAGACAAATTCACTGAAATGCTTACTACTTCATAGAATATAGTTTAAAATAAAAATTGGCACTTACCAGTTTTAAAATAATATTTAATCTTTAACTAATAATTTTTTTTTTTAATTGTAACTAGCTATTGTGGTTTAACAAATATAGATTGTAGATGAATATCTTTACAATTTTCTTCGTAACTACCCAGAAAAAGTCAAACTTTCAAACAAAACAAAAAATACAACAACAACAGTGCATTCTCCTTGCAAGATTAGCACTAAAGCAAAGAAAGGCAATGCTATAAACATTTTTTTTAATTGTTCATACCTGATGTCTTGATGAACCCTGATTTTGATAGAAACAGTAAAGTTTTCATTGTTTACACGCCTCTTGGCTTGTGAAACCATGTCAGATACAAGATCAGGTTTGTTGATCAAGCAGGCACCATATCCTTCTGCCATAGCCCACCTACATTAGAGGAAAAAACTAAAGCATTATGTATTTATCTTTGTTACATAAAATAAGGTACCATTTACAAGTCAATTAAAGGACTTGACATTAAATTTTTCATACTAAGCCAGTTGTATTCTTATTATTCCCTGTGTTTTCTTGGTTTCTCTCATAAAAGGAGCAGACAATGAAACATTTTGAGGGTTTTCTGGATTTATGATATGACACAACATTGTAAATTAGCCTGCATTTCGAGAGAGCAGTTTGGTGAAAAATTGTCTCACTTTGAAAACATTGACCATGTCCCATATTTCTCACAAACTGGTCATATGTTGATAGCTATGAATTTTAAAGCTTGATCAGATTATACCTAATGGAGGAACAGGTAAAATTATTAAGTCATTCCAAATCTTGTGAAGGGGCTGGACCCCATTTGGGTGCAAGAAAACTAGATCAATCCTTAGCTAGCCAAGATATATTTTTTCCTTCTATTCTTAAGTCAATAACCATTATCAACTTGCATCTGCTATAAAAAAAACAACATGATTGATCTTCTCTAAATAAATTATGATGTAAACTCAAATTATGTAGAGAAATACATGTAGGTTGAATATTCTTTTCATGCATCCAAATCGAATAGAAAAAAAAAAAAAGTTAGAAAATTAGAACTTAATGAAAGCTTAGGACGAAGTTACATATGAAGAAAAATATCTTTTAAAAACTTTATGGAAAAATGGAAGAAATTGGCTAAATTGCATTGATGACAGATTTAATTTCTTTAACTGTACCTCAAAGTTTTGAAATAAAAGTTAATGAATAGATTACATTACACACAAAAGTATACCTTTGGGGACAACCGCAATTCAGATCAACTCCATCTGAGTATCTGAAAACAAAAAAATTATAAAGCAGAAAACGGTATGAAAAGAAAAATAATAAGGACATGACAAACACCTACTCCACCCATCCTTTTAAATGTACATTGCATTTTAAAATGTGAAACTGACCTAACTTATAATGTTTCTAGAACTTTAAAATGAAAGGTAAAAAGAAACATCATAATAACTAATGCCCTTACAGCCAGCATTTTTTTTTTCATTTCATTACATGTACACAATACAGTATATTTGTTATATATGTTTTCCTTCTTAATATTTCACCTATTCTCCTTTCTAATAAATAATGCTGTATATGATAGAACTTCCAGACATTGTTGTTTTTTGTTTTTTTACTTCACTGTAAATATATCAGGGTTTGTTTTTTTTTTTTGTTAAAAGAAATATAATTTCTGGTGTGTTTTTTTTATTTTTACTTTATTATTGTATACAGTAGAATTATTTATGTAATTCTATCTTCTTCCAGTGTCTCAAAATAGTGTGAAGAATTTTTAACAAACTATTACTGAGCTGAGTTTTTTTTGTGTAGCACTCTATAAATTGCCCATATGACTATTATTGATTTTTCTAATTTTCACAGTTTCTTTTACTTGTTGTACTTACGGGGCAGCAATCTCTGTAGCGCTAGCAAACTCATCACTATTTTTTGCAGCAAACTGCACAATAAGAGGTCGATCATCTGGTTTGTAAAATATCAAAATATTTTGTCTTTCACTTTAAGACTTCCAAACTAACAGAACATATAGTCATGAAGAGTACTTACGTACGGCTAGTCCAACTTATAGGCCTAAATATATTCATTGAATTTTGGAAAACAAAGTCTATTTCTCAGTCATAATACGTTAAAGGTTTTAAAGGATTTAATAATAAAATTTCATCTATTAACGATAAAAATAAGAAAGTTTCTAGGCAGGCTACCTAGCCTCGAGTCTAGGTTCCCTCCAGAACATTCAAGCCCAAAAAATGTAAAAATTGCCCTTCCTATTTTCTGTTGTTGCCTGTGTCAGTGTGCCTGACTGCCTGGCTGTCCTAGATCTAATTCAAAACTATGGCCAATGACGTCCATGTCTGGACGCTACCGAGTGTATAGACTTGCACGAAAAATGTGGGTCTAGATCAAATGTCACAGTGTATGTAGATACTCATGTTCTTGAAAGGCCAATATTACATTTAAAGCAGTTTATTTTCTTAAAACTAACTATTACTGTGATGGTGATAAGTTACCAATAGCTCTGATAGCCTATGGTGTATGTGTTGCCATAGTCAGTCCTTAGTAATCTTTTTTTTCAGTTTTAAGACTTGGTTAATAATAATATTATCTAAAGATATTCATAAAAAAAACACACTAGTTGAAATAAATATCCAATACTTTGGAGGCTCCCAAGCCTAGAGTCTCTAGGTGGCCTCTATTTGGAGAATCCCTAGCCTCTTCCTTAAAATAGAAAGCAGAGCTAAATATGCCACAAATCATGAGTAAAAAATGCTTCCAGTGATTTCAGTGTATGTATATTGTCAAAACAGTCTCCTCAGTTATAATAAAAAGAAAAAACGCTTATTATTATTGATCAATACAATTCATGGGAGGCAAAAGTGAACAGTATAAATATTTACATGTACTTACATAATCTCCATCCATTTCAAACTTCTTGATAATAACATTCAAGGAGTATCTATAGTAATGAGTGGTCTTGTATTAATATTGGAACTCACCAAGGCTTGTTGTGAATTCAGTATCCCTTGCTTTTATGCTCTTCACAAAACTGTCTGAGATTATCATCGGAGTGAAAGCAAGGTCGCAGTTATACCTCCGCACAAGTTTCCTGAATGCATGCCTCAAAGTGAGAGTGATGTAAATGGGAATGATTGCTTCCATGATTTTCAGCATCAAAAGAAAGAAAAAAATTTTCAGGCCTAGCCGAAGACTTCATTGCTTTATTAATTTATGGCAAAGAATGTCACAAACAACATCATTAATGAAAAGAGTGTCAAATAAAACAAATAATTATATTTAAGCGGCAATAACCCCTGTAGTCTCATAGGGTTTTCCTTGCTATGTGCAGTCATGACTGAAAACAACTAAAGAAACCTTACAAGCAGATACATATACTAGATCCACCTTCCAATGCTTTGTTATTTACTATATTCTTACAATTTAGGCCTATTTATGATGTGAAAAGATACTTCACAAACTCACTTGGAATAGCGAACCATTGGTGCACATATTTTTACCACCTCCTTCTCTTCAAAAAGATCCATTGGTTTCGAATATCTAAACCCCTCTTTGAATTCTACACTTGGACTTGCCATCGTTTTGTTAAGAGAAATGTTCAGGGGAAAAAAGGTTATAAAGTAAAACAGTGAGATGTTTCATCAAGCAACTCAACTCAGAGCAAGAGCAGAGAAAGTGAAAGTGAAAACAAAACAAAACAAAAGAGAAAGGAAGCGTGTATTTGGTCGTGTTACATGACTCAATCTAAACTATTATTTCATGTAACACAACAATACATGGACAATGCATGTATTTCTTCAAATTATGAACTATACACACTCGTCTACATCTCTAAGGAATTTCCTTATGGGGTAGGCCTACAATATTCTAAATATTTATAGCTCTCCCAATTAGCGTTCACTCTTCGACATATTTGCAGCTGTCCCAAAAGAGGTACACTCTTCTACACCTCTTAGTAGTATACCTGTACGTTACACTATGTAGCTCACCCAATTGGGATACACTCCTCTAGCTCTCTATAGCTGTCCCAAACGGGGTACAGTTTTCTACATTTCTATAGCTGTCCCAAATGGGGTGCTATTTTCTCCATCTCTATAATGTAGTTACCCCAACGGCGTATACTTTTCTACACCCACCTGTGTCCCAAATGGGGTACACTCTTCTCCATCTTTAGGCACATAAAGCCGCCCGAAATGGTGCACACTCTACAACTGTAATTGTCCCAAATGGGGTATACTTTCCTACATCTCTATAATGTAACTGCCCCAAACAGGGTACACCATTCTAAATATCTATACGTACAGCCGCTCTAAATAATGTACACACCATTCTAAATATCTATACGTACACCTGCTCTAAATGGTGTACAGTTCTACATCAATCTATGTAGCTGTCCCGAATGGGATGTACACCTTTACATAATTCGTCAAACGTGTAACTGTCCCAAATGGGGTGCACTCTTCTTCCTCTCTTTAAATATAGCTGCTCTAAATGGGTACACTCTTCTACATATTTATACACGTAGGCTATATGTCCCAAATTGGCTACACCATTCTACATATCTCTTTCTCTCTCTCTCTCTCTCTCTCTCTCTCTCTCTCTCTCTCTCTCTCTTCTCTCTCTATGGGGTATATTCTTCTTCATATCTATACATATAGCTGCTCTAAATGGGGTACACCATTCTACATCTCTATACATTAATGCTGGTATGTGGTAAAATCTTCTACATCTCTATACATACAGCTGTCCCAAATGGGGTACACTCTTCTACATCTCTATACATGTAGCTGTCCCAAATGGGGTACACTCTTCTACATCTTTATAGCTGTCCCAAATGGGGTACACTCTTCTACATCTCTATACATGTAGCTGTCCCAAATGGGGTACACTCTTCTACATCTCTAAACATGTAGCTGTCCCAAATGGGGTACACTCTTCTACATCTCTAAACATGTAGCTGTCCCAAATGGGGTAGTAAAAGAGCGTACCCCATTTGGGAAAGAAGTCTTTACAAAAATGAGTACCATATTCAAAAACAGGAATATTCAGTTTGGACAAAGTCTTGATATACGGCAACGATTGCTGGACAATTAGCAAAGAAGTGGAGAAACGTTTGCTGGTCATCGAAATGTGGTTTCTCCGAAGAGATTTTAGAATCTCATGGACAGAAAAGAAAACAAACGAAGAAGTTTTGCACCTGCACGGGACAGATAGGTCACTGTTGCAAAGATAAGAAAGAGACAAATGGAATTTCTCGGCCATATAAATAGATACGACGGTCTGGAAAAACTAATGCTCACGGGAAAGTGGAAGGAAAACGTGCTCGATGACGACAACGACAGACCTTCATGGACAGTCTGACTCGATTCATAAACACATCGAACAAGAATCTGTCTAAGTCTAAGCTGGACATATTCAGACGCACTGAAGACAGAGAGGCTTGGAAATCCCTGATCGTCGATGTCTGCGCCATACCTGACACCTGAATGAATGATGAATGATAAAATGTAGAAGTGTGCACCCCATTTGGGACAGCTATAGAGATGTAAAAGAGTGCACCCTATTTGGGACAGCTACATGTATAGAAATGTAGAAGAGTGTACCCCATTTGGGATAGCTGTATGTATAGAGATGTAGAAGATTTTACCACTCTTCTACATCTCTATACGTGTAGCTGTCCCAAATGGGGTACACTCTTTCTACATCTCTATACGTGTAGCTGTCCCAAGTGGAGAACACTTTTTTTTACATCTTTATAGCTGTCCCTAAAGATTTACTCTCTTCTACATCTCTATACATGTAGCCGTCCTAAACGGGGTACACTCTTCTACATCTCTATACATGTAGCTGTCCCTACATCGTGATAGCTGTACAAAATGGGGCTCACTTTTCTACATCTTTATAACCGTCCCAAATGGGTTACACACTTCTATAACCTTAGAGCTGTCCCAAATGGGCTACACTCTTCTAATACCTTTTTACAGAGCTGTCCACCTGGGGCACACTCTTCTACATCTTTATAGCTGTCCCAAATGGGACACAATCTTCTACGTTTTATACATTTAGCTGTCCCTAATGTGGTACAGTCTTTTGGTATCTATATAGATGTGCCAAATGCGGTACAATCTTCTACATCTCTATAATTGTCCAAAATGGGATAGGCCTACACTCTTGCACATCTCTTTACATGTAGCCGTCCTAAATGGGGCACACTCTTCTACATCTCTACACATAAGTTGTACCAAAATAGGGTAGGCCTACTCTCTTCTAAATTTCTATAGTTGCATAATAGTTGGTATGCCTGCACTATTCTACATCTCTATCTAGATATCCCACACGAGGCACATTAATATGCTAAGTATGTTACATTTTGCTATCAATAATACCTATTTATTTTATAAACTTCGGTGCATATCTCGTTTTTAACTGGCAAAGTCTTTCTACTTTTCTTGTCCTGTCCCGTATAAGGTAGGCTACACTTTTGCAATACTCTGTGCCTGTTCAGCATTTACAAGATCTTTACCTGTCTGACTTGGAGTACACCTTTTCTCACCACTGTCGGCTTACATGCACCAAACTATGTCCCACATAGGATACGCTTTTCTTTCCTACTGCACCTGACCGTATGGGTTACCTCCGCCTCTCCCCCCTTTCCATAACCTGCCCCATGTGGGTTGCTGTTTTCTACCCCTCTGCATTTGCTCCATACGGGACTTAATTTTCTTTATCCTCAGAAACTGTCCCATATGATATTGTTATAATCCCGAATAACTGTACACTATTCTTTACCTTTAAATCTGCCATAGTTATTTTGTTTTGTTTTATTTGCCGTTGCCGTCGTTACTGTTGTTGTTTTGATGTTGTTAGTTTTGTTTTATGTTTTTATTGCTTTGTCTGTACATAGAAGGTGTATATCTTCAGCTTCACAGCTTGACACCTGCTAGACTGCTTTGGTTAAAACCTTAAAGTATTATAGCTTGGCCCTGTATCAGACTTGTTTGACAGGGAGTCCCTGTTAACACCCACCAGTCACAGTTACGTAAAATTCTCTCTTCGGCAGAAGAGCCATTTTGTTTTCCTTACACGAACTAGCACATTAGCCTGGCCTCCCTTGTTTTACTCGAGAAGAGACCTGTCAACCTGTAAGCTTATGGAACCTGATAGGTCTAGTTTGATCCCAAATTGACCCATGATCTAAATTACACCTAGGTAAACTCGTAAATAAAATAATTCCTCAGAATTTGAGGTTATCTAGATCTGGTTGTACGTAGGTTAGTTTATAATTATCAAGGAAGCTAAATGATTTGATCTAGATTCTAGATCGAGAGTCCAGATTCTAGAAATTTAGCTTAATAGAGATTCTCTAAATCTCCTTTAGATCTAGATCCAGGTAAAACTGAAAGTGACTTATTCTATGGCTCTGTTAGATATAGACCCAGATTTTCTAAAGATCTAGATCTAGATGCTGCTTTTCTAATTACGGTACATTCATATCGCAGGTTTGGGTGCATATTATTGTAACTTCAAAGAGTTAAAGAGGGCAGTTGCAATATTTTGCCTCTGAACCTGCATCACAAGTGTATTGTGGTATCAGGTATATTCTGTGTGTTCTGAAATACTCAGATAGGCTATTTTATAGGTCTAAATTTAATTTAAAAAATCAATGACTTTTAAAAATAAATGGGTTAAAATTTTAAATTTTCATAGATTCTGGTCCAGAATGGAGGATACTGCCTTGACATGTAGCTCTGGCTCGGGGGATGCCAAGGAATCCAAATGCAAACTGAGCAGCCCTGAGCACAGAGACCAGCTCATCGCAAACCTTGATCGCATGCGGCTCGACTCCAGCTACTCAGATGTTGTCATCATCATTGACGATTACAAATTTCCTTGTCACAAGGTTTGTAAACAGCGTGGATGGTAATCAAAGTAGATAGTTTGTTTTTGGCGGGGTTTTTTTCTTTTATTTTGCAGTCCAGGTGATATTTTCTGTAGATAAATCTTAAACTTTTTTTAAATATTCATAAATTGAATGATCCATAAATTTACAAGCTTTAGAAAAGTAATATGGTGACAGAAAAACATTTTTTTATTTCATTCATACATTTCTCAAATATTTCATTGAACTGTCTTAATAAGCTTGTCAACGCTATATTTATTCCATTAATTTATGAGTTGCAGATTTAACATGGGAGCCAAGTGTTCACAAGCCAATCTATCTGACCATGCTTCATTTTAGATGTACATATAGTCTGGTTTTCAAAGTGTATTTAAACATCTTAGGAGATAATCATTTATTTTAAAATAAATATAGATGCCCTGTTGTTATTGAATTAAGCTGGTGTGAGTCAATCATCTTAGTGGTCCTGTAGGACCAAAAGGATTCCATCAATCTACTTTATATATCAATGGATGTACTCTATTAAATGCTTCATGATGATAATAATTAATTGATGATAATTAACAAAGCAACACAGGGGATGGGGTAAACCTTCAAAAAAAAGAAAGTAACAGAAAATTATATAAAGCATCAAATTCAACAGGATACAAAAAATAAAAAGTTTTAAGGTTAAGTTTTTCAAAATTTCATATGAGTTTGCTTTGTCCATATTCTGAAGGCTTTGATGCTTCTCTGAAAATAAAATTTTCAAACTCAAGTCATTTTTCATTGTTTTGTGCAGCGCTCTAATTTGTTATATTTTTTCCATAGGTGATCCTTGCTGGTGGCTCTCCTTACTTCAAGTCCATGTTTGCCTCTGGTATGGAAGAAAGCCGCAAGCGAGACATTGAGATGAAACAAATAGATCCTGTTATTTTTGGACTAGTCATACATTTTATCTACACAGGCAACGTTGAAATGACGGCATCCATTGTGCATGAGCTTTTTGTCCAGGCCCAACTCTTTCAGGTTGGTTATCAAGTCTTTGCTTGTCTTGCTTTACACTTCACTTTTAAAAAGGCATTAAATCTGCTTGTTTTCTGCATTAGCTGATCATTGGATGTACATGGTGTTCAATATCTGAACCTCTTGTACTCAGCCCTTTCCCCTTACTTTCTTGTTCTTCACAACTATTAATGCAAGTTTTTTTGGTTAGGGCAGTCAAAGGGTTTGTTGGTTTATTGCTTAGTGTCCAACATTAGCACTATGTAGGCTATATTGTGGACTGATCCCAAGAAAAATGTCTGACAATTTTACAAGCTGCCACACTTGAAACAGTGCAGGGAGTCCTGGACTTATGTGAAAGCTGGTCACATCATACTGATACTGACTCAACCAGTAGGGGATGGAATCAGACAAATACATTTTTTACAAATCATGGGTTTTGAACCAATGACTTCCTGATAGGCAGACTAACACTTTACAATTTGCGCCAGATAAAAGGAGGAGACTTTTGTTCAGATCAAATATCTCTTTCCATGTTATTATATGAGCTAGTAGAATGGCATTTCTTACTTTTTTCTGTAAGATATGCCATTATGAAAGCCAGTGAGGATATTTAATTTGTATGAATAATTACTTTGGTCTAATGTTTACAGATTTTCCAGCTGGTGGAGCTCTGCGTTAAGTACCTGGAGAAGTCGATGAATGAATCCACCTGTCTGGCGGCCATGACACTAGCAGAAGCGCACGGCCACAACGCCATGTATGACTTCGCCCTACAGTACGCCTGCATCCACTTTGACACAGTGAAACACGACGAGGACTTTGTCAAATTGTCCGAGGACTCTGTCATTGATTTGCTTAAGGACAGACGACTGAACTGCAACACAGAAGAAGAGGTACAGCTTTTATTTCTCTGCCTTTAAAAAAAATGTTTGTTGTTGGAGAGAAAATCCAAGGATATCGTACAACCATCGGCCCCAAGACTAATGTTGCAGGGACAGTTCAAGGTATCAGGACTGTTGTCTCATACGAGGCAGTTCAGTGATCACGGCAACCATGTCCCAGTTCTGCTACCTGAAACCGTATTCAGTTTTATGATCGGCTGCTAAGCCTTTTGTTTCGGTGGGCCAAAAGACATAACTGTTTTGTTGTGTTTACTCCATCAAGTGTATGAAGTATCGGAAACATTGGGTCAACATATTAGTAATCTTTGTTCCTTCAGGTGTATAACTATAAGTATTGGAAACATTGTTACATCTTTTAAAATAACTGTAAGACTTTTACTTTATCAGGTGTAGGAAGAGTTTGGAAATACTGTCAACATTTAAATAATTTGTCCACTTCTAAGTTACACCTTTGACTACCTAAAGCATTTTTGTGTATATTCTGTATAGCTTCATGCTTGATACTTTGGTTGGAGTTCCATAATAACCCTAATCATATATCATGTTTTCCCAACTGAACCGTATGTTGGGGGTACATTTCAATCACATGTGCCATGCAGGGAAAAAAAATAACACATTCCTACTCGTACATCTGTGGGATACATTTCGATCCCATGTTGGGCAGAGAGGAAAAACCAATATATGCGCATCCATATGTTGAGGGGTGTTTGACTCCATTGACTTCAGACTTCTAGCATGATTTTATTACCACTGATCTCATGAACCAAGCTTTGGTGGTCCTTGTTTCCAGTTTGTTGCCACCTTCACAAGGACTTGAAAGAAAATTTTCTAATGATAATAACATACAGGAATATTCAGTATTTTTACTTCTTTGAAGATTAGGGGTTGAAAACGACCCATGCTTGTCAAAAAATATATGTTTAGAAAGTGATGGACAATATGGTATACAGCCTTTTGCTGCAAGTCAGATAGAATCATATGGAGGAATTAATGACTGAGGAATACATGAAGTTTCAAAAATAAATTCCAACTACAAGTATAGTAAAACAGAGAATAACTGATCCCTGAGGTAAAAAATTACCCCTGACGTACGATTACGGTCAACAATATGTCAACATTTTAATAACTGCAAGACCTATATAATTACATTATCATGTGTATGAAGTGTCAAAAACATCATTTTTATATTTAGATTACTGCAGGACTTTTATTCTACCAGGTGTATGAAGCCGCTGTGAAGTGGCTCGACAGTGACATGGAACACCGCAAATCTTTCCGCTACAAGGTCCTGTCCTGCATCAAGTTCCCCCACATCAGCCAGTGCTACCTGGTGGACACAGTCATCAAAGCTGGACATCTGAATGATGACCAGAGGGGCCGGGAGCTACTGGACGAGGCCGTCCTCTACCACACAGTGCCTTCTCGCAGGCACATGCTGCCTTCTTATCAGGTAAACTGTCTTCTCTGTACCACTTTAGTACATGCTCTTTTTATCACTGTCTTCTCTTTACCTCACGATGCCCTCTTGCAGATACATGCTGCCTTCTTATCAGGTAAACTGTCTTCGCAGATACATGCTGCCTTCTTACGGAGTAAACTGTCCTGTCTCTACCATACATGATACAGTGCCCTTTCGCAGTTACATCCTGCCTTCTTATAAGGTAAACTGAACTGTTTTGGTTTACAGGACCAGTTTCTAAAAAGTTGTCTGAGGTTTAATAATATACAGGATCTGGAACGCTTATACAATTACATCATTTAATTTTGTATGCTGAATTTATTTTTCAAGATAATGTGTCAGATCCAAACATTTAAATTTCCTCTTGTCTTATCTTGTCATATCTTATATCATACCAATCTGTGAAGCAAAGCTGAAAAAAGAAGGAAGCCTATTTAATGAAATCCGAGATTTTATTGATACTAATAGTCGAAAATAATTTTGAGCAATACAATCCGTCGGAGTTAGATACAATGAGACATTGACATACTTCATGGTTTTAAAAGTAGAGCAACACAACAACTGCTTGTTAGCATAACAGACTTCTTTAATTCATGTTTAATAGACTTTTTTCAGCTGTGGCAAAGTACAAACATCCACAGCTTTAAGTTTTTAGAAGCCTTATCTCTGATTTGTTGCTTTTGCAGTTTCCTAAATTGCATAAATTACCTGCTAATTTTTTCTTTTTCTGTTAAAATGTTTACATGCTGCCTTCTTATCAGGTAAACTATCTTCTCTTTACCACACGATGCCTTCTTGCAGGTAAACTGTCTTCTCTTTACCTCACGATGCCCTCTTGCAGATACATGCTGCCTTCTTATCGGGTAAACTGTCTTCTCTTTACCTCACGATGCCCTCTTGCAGATACATGCTGCCTTCTTATAAGGTAAACTGTCTTCTCTCTACCACACAGTACCCTTACGCAGATACATGCTGCCTTTTTATGAAGTAATAATAATAATAATAATTTATTGCATTTATATTGCGCATTTCAAAAAATTAAATTCTGCTCAATGGGCAGTACATCAAAAGCAATCATGTACATGAAATAAACATACATAAATAAATGTGTAAACATCATAGAGGTAATGTCCTCTCTCTATCACACAGTACCCTTTCGCAGATACATGCTGCCTTCTTACGGAGTAAACTGTCCTGTCTCTACCATACATGATACAGTGCCCTTTCGCAGTTACATCCTGCCTTCTTATAAGGTAAACTGAACTGTTTTGGTTTACAGGACCAGTTTCTAAAAAGTTGTCTGAGGTTTAATAAAATACAGGATCTGTAACGCTTATACAATTACATGATTTAATTTTGTATGATGAATTTATTTTTCAAGATAATGTCGTCAGATCCAAACATTTAAATTTCCTCTTGTCTTATCTTGTCATATCTTATATCATACCAATCTGTGAAGCAAAGCTGAAAAAAGAAGGAAGCCTATTTAATGAAATCCGAGATTTTATTGATACTAATAGTCGAAAATAATTTTGAGCAATACAATCCGTCGGAGTTAGATACAATGAGACATTGACATACTTCATGGTTTTAAAAGTAGAGCAACACAACAACTGCTTGTTAGCATAACAGACTTCTTTAATTCATGTTTAATAGACTTTTTTCAGCTGTGGCAAAGTACAAACATCCACAGCTTTAAGTTTTTAGAAGCCTTATCTCTGATTTGTTGCTTTTGCAGTTTCCTAAATTGCATAAATTACCTGCTAATTTTTTCTTTTTCTGTTAAAATGTTTTTTTGTGCTTTTATCTCTCCACTTTTCTTTCTTAACCCTATTTTTTCTTTCAAATTTCAAATTATAATACTAATACATACAATGAGAACTTTTGTTTGAAATTTTATCTATTCCTGATTTGAAATTAACAATATTGACTATTTGATAAGTTGGGGCTTGCAGAGACATGGATACAGAATGTGACATATAGTTAGGTATTATTGTGACATTTTGGACATTATGGTCCATTTAAAATATCCATACACTGTCTCTGTATGACAGCACGTAAAACTGTCTGATACTTGTCTTGGGAGCTGTCCACAATAAAACCTATGTAGTGCTGATATGGATGCAAAGCAACTAACTCAACTGAACTCTGTCTAAATAACTATTTTGTTTGTCTTTATGAACTTTCAGGTGACTCCGCGGTACACATATCCGTTCTACGAATGTGCCATTCTGTTGGGTGGCCGCCTCCTGGACGGTCTCAGCAACGATGTAGAATGTTACCGATCAGACCTACAGGAGTTCTCCAGACTGCGGGAGCTCCCTTTCAAGAAACGCAACGAGTTTGCTGCCTGCGCCGTCGGTGACGAGATTTTTGTGTCTGGCGGTCTCAGAAGTTCCGAGTTTTGGAAATATGACCCGACCTTCGACACCTGGCTTCGAGGGGCTCACATGCTGGTCGCAAGGCGGAGGCACGCCATGGCTGTTGTCGATCACGCCATCTATGTGCTCGGGGGATTTGACGAGGTTACAGTCCTTGACTCCATTGAAAAGTGGGATAGGAAATCAAACAAGTGGGAAGAGGCTGGCACCCTAACAATTGCGGTGGAGAACATGGGATTTGTGGCATTTGGGAAATTCATCTACCTGCTGGGCGGGAAGAACAGTGAGGAGATTGTGACAAACACAGTTCAATGCTTCGACACGGGAACCTTCTGCTGTACCGTCCTGCACAAATCCTTGCCCGTACAGGACATGTGTCTGAGCGCGTGTGTTCTGGACAGTGCTATCTACGTCGTCGGCCTTGAAGGTTTCTTCCGCTACATCCCGGCTCAAGATGAGTGGGAGCTCCTGCCAGATATGAACTTGCCGAGGGATTTCGTCAGCTTGGCCGTTCTGGATCAGAAATTATTCGCTTTCGGTGGACGCCGCAGGGGCGCTAAGGATAACCTCTACTCCGATGCAATTGAAATCTATGACCCCAAGACAAACTCCTGGGACACCGCAGGCAACATGCCTGTGAGGATGTATTCCTACGGGTGTGTCCGAGTTTTGCTCAGTCAGCAGCGAGGGGGGGCTGTGCCCCCGAATAACAATGGGGGAGCCGTAGCAACGGCCCCAACCACTGGCGGAAACAGCGGCCACATGCGGAACTTGTAGGGACAGCTTCACACTAGCCACTTGTTTTTACATCAAATATTATATGTGTAGAAAACTTGGGAAAAGCATGGAGTTTAAGTTATTATTTGTTTTGAGATATGAGACACAACAGACTGTTATTCTCTTTGCTGGTGCCTGTGTGTTGTAATTTTTAAATACTAGAAAAGACACAAATAAATAAAGATATTTTAAAACTCGAAAAAAAAATTAAAACCAAAGTTTGATAATCATTCACAGTAACACGAGAAAGTAATTTGTCCTTCTTTTCCGCCCATTTCATTGGCCTTTACACTATGCCAATGATTAATTAGGACATTTAGCCCAATCAATCTAACAGTGTCATTGCTCTCAGATGTGTGAAAGTAAAATACTACCAAATCTCCTGTCTGAAGCTCAGTAAGTCTACTGTAAAACTAATTTTTCTTGTTGCAAAAGTTGTATCAAAGTTGTTGAAAGTACATTGTAAGTCTATTATGATTGAATCTTTCTTGTTGCAAATCTATCTTTTAAAAAGAAGGATGACTACTGAGTTCTTTTTAAATTTTTTGTTAGGGGTTGCATGTCTCATATTTTAGATGCTTAAATTACAATGTTTATGATTGAAGGAGACATATTATGTTCTCCTACTCAATAAAATGTGTCAGCTTGGGAGTCCACCTATTCGAGAGTAAGCTTGTGTTGGTTTTTGTTTGTTTTATACTTGATTGATTTAAAATCTAGTCATATTTTATGTTTGAACTAGTACAATGTATCTGGACCTATCAGTGTTTTTTAAATGGCAAATAGAATATAGATATAGTAGGGATTGCTTTGTGAGTTTGTCATTTTTAATGACCTTTTTTTACGTTGATGAGCAGTTGTTGGTAGAATTAGATTAACCAACAAAGAGAACATTTTTTGTGTGTGCCTCTTAGTCTTAGAGGAAGCTATAAATGGCAGTTATTTTGAGAAAAAAATGGTATACTGGCCTTTTTATGAATTGTCATTTTTGTATTATGTCTTTTTGGATAATTCAAGTTTGTGTTTAATTGTATACTCCCATTTATCCCATAAATATTTTTTGTATGCTTGGCTTGAAGTTCAATGCCTTTTTTAAAATTCTGATATTACAAAGGTATTTTGAACTGAAAGTATTTATATTTGCATATATACCCCCAGGGGAAGCTAGGAGACATTAAACTCGGAGCGAGGGAAAAAGAAGAAAGAAAGAAAAATTGTTTTATCTCTTGTCAAGCTTGTTTTATGCATATTCATAGATAACAAATGCAAGATAAAGCTACCACGGTTTGAATGCTTGGTGTTGGAGGAGTGACTAGAGTTGTAGGGCATATGTATCATTTCCTTGGTCACAAAATAATATAATGGATACAATTCTAAGTAGCCTCAGTACTCATATAGGGCAGCATAAACAAATGTCTATAAATAGTTTACTCGTTTCAAGTTACCCTGAGTTTTTGATCAGCTGGAAAGCATGGTTTTGTATTTCAAAATGATGAAAAATCAGAATTTTTAAGTCACATAGAAAATATTAGAAAGGGTAATATTATTTGAAAAATACATGCTTTTCTTTCTCCCCCAATGCTATGACTAATGTGGTTGTGGCTGGATTTGAATAAAACAAGTAGAAGTAAAGTCTGTTAAAAAATAAGATACCATTGATATTGTGTTTTTTATCATTGAATTGTCAGTTTTATTCTATAATTTCAAGTGATTGCAAATTATACATGTAGTTTTAATATTTTAAAATATATTCATTTGACAATTCCTTTTGAAAATTGAATGCATGGAGATTTTGTTTAAAAGAGCTGTCTCACTCTGATTATAGTTTAAAAACAAGCAGATATAATTTCTAGGTTTTTTTTACATGACTTGAACATACTTGATTGTAGATACATTATAAGTTTTTCACCAAATTTTTTTTTCAAAGTGTCATTTAAAGTGTTAATTCAATTATGATCAAGAACAGCATTAGTGTCTCAAAATATGCAGCACTTGTCACAACCTATCATGTCATTTCAGAGGCTAAGTGCCTTAGCTTGCAAATTTTTGTCTTTCAGAGAACTTTGATGTCTACACATATGATTTTGGTGGTGGCATTTAAACAAACATTGATTCATATAACTGTTTTTTGCATTCATTGAGCTTGATTTCTCCTGATCTGTTTCTCTCAAGCCAAGCCCTATAATCTTATTCTTATTTCTGATAAGACGTGGACCTTTCTTTTCTCCCCTCACCAATAAAACTATGAAACATTGTGCAATTATTTTATTAAGTTAATTCAAATATGAATATTATGAAGCAACGAGGGTGAATCAGGCGCAAGTCACAAGACTAACATCAATTTAAGGGGCTGCCACAGGAAAAAAGAGCGAGGAGTCAGCTGGTCACATTATACATGTGCTGACACTTGGGAGGCGAGCGCTTTACTAATTAAACCATCTGCACATCTGCATTGGTTTATTATTGAAGTTTAATTAATTTATTTAGCATGTGTATGTAAAGTATGTATATTAGAAATGAATAAGTGTATATATGCAATTTTCAAGCTTATCTGATTTATTTTATCTGTGTTACCGTCAACTTTTAAAATTAACTTTGGTCATAATTACTTCTGTGACAGTGTTTTTTCAAATACTGGTAGCTAATTAGATTTTCAAATCATTTTTTCTAATGACCTTTAAAACTTATATTATTACAGTTATATATCATTTAGTGCTAAGTAGCATTCTTATTTTCTGCATCACGCCTCACACTTCATCATCTTAGTTGTATGTCCTGTTCATTTCTAAAATTTTCTAGATCTTTAGTATTTTAGAAGTGGGCATTATACGACTGAGGTGACGACTTGCTATGCGCATTGATATGCTTTTGTGATAGCACCTCTTTGTATTTATTTGCATATCTTCCACTTTGAAATAATAAAATTCAAAGCGTTTACCTTTTATTTTTTTAATTCCCTGCACACGAGGAATAGGTCTGAAATCATGTAATGTGAAAAGGTTAATCATGCATCTTAAAACCATGATCATAAAAATGCACTGTTCAGGTGATTTGTCTATGTGTCTGTCTGAAATAAGTGTTAGATCGCAGATAACTTGTTAATTCTTCTCATCAGAAATGCGATATTTACACAGCAAGTCAAAAATGAGATTTTTAATGTGCAAGAACTGTCCAAGTTCTGTCCAATTCAAAAGAAACACCTGTTCAAATTTGTTTAACTCCAGTACGTTTTCTAGTCATGAAATGGTTTAATTAGGAAAAGCATGGATGGAAGTTAACGAGATGTACAAGGCTTATTATTTATTTTTCAAACTATTTTTGCGCATAATCCAATCAATGCTGTATCATAATCATATAGCAATATACTAAGCATTTGTGTATGTTTTATTACCCAAAATGAATTCTCACGACTCTCCCACTGAGTTCAAATAAGAGCAACTATTGTAGATGCTGTACTACTACTAATTGTGATATCACCTTATCGTGAGTTGTTAAAACTAGAAATAGTAAGTCTGTGATGAAGTTGCACTCATGAGCATTTTATTACATGTATTGAAGTTCACTAACCTAAAAATAAAATAGACAAATATTTCAACCAACTAAGTTCAACTATTCTGTTTTTCTTGTATTGTCCCTAAGCATTAAGTTTATATAAAGCCACAGTTCACTATAAAAAGGGTTTATCTGCAGCGAGTTCCACTACATGTTGTTTCTCACTTTCTAATTTCGTTAAGGCTGTATGACAATGGTGGAAAATATTCAAATATCCAAATTCTGCAAAATGAACAGGTCACAAGATAATAGATTATGTCCCCCATTTGGATTAAAAAGCAACCAACATCTTGTATTCAATCAGGGACAACAAGAGCAATAGTGGTACAATTCTTGTTTTAAAAAAAACAACACACACACAGACACCAAAAATCAAGAGACTATTTTAAATAATAATATTTAATACCTGGCAATAGATAAGAAGTTTCAAGATTGATTTATAAGCATATATAAGTACAACATATCATTAATACTTAGTAATTGTATATGCGTACATCTGTGAATAAACTTATTGTTTACTTCTTCATGGCATAAAAAACCATGATCAGATAGCACTAAAAGTAGTCTAAGTTGTCTGTTGTACCAAAAAAGTTTGGGTTGGTTCTGAATTGATTGAGAGAAACCACACTCTTCTGCTGGGAAAATATTATTTAAATCAGGAACCACACACAAATTAGCATACATATATGATATTATATATATATATATATTCTGGAAACCCCTGAATGAATTACATATTATAGAAACAAATAGGGGAAAAGAAAATCTATGTACCTCATACTTGATATAAGTATATCATTTTTCACAAAAGTGGAAATGCACAGGAGGAAAATGTATTCTTTTCTTTTTTCAATGTCTCACATAAGAGTGGAGATGATCGCTCAAAAGTGAAAATGTGTCTCATACATGTACTATCACATTCACTTAGGCTGCTATCAACAACAACAAAAATATTTATATTACACACTCCAGACCAATCAATTCAAGCAAGCAATAAAAGCTGTACAACGACAAAATATTAAAATGTACATTAAGTTAAACAGTCATCAAAACAAAATTCTCTTGCTTTTGGTGTAAGGAATCATATCCTTATTCTTAAGACCCTATCAATAACGAGACAAATATTTACATGTACAATCAATTCAATTTTCAAACAAACAATGAAAGCTGTACACATATTAAAATTTACATAAATTTAAAGAAAATATTAAAATACACATAAACAGAAATCAGAACAAAACTTTCTTGCTTTTAGTGGTAGGAATCATTTCCTTGTTCTTAAGACGTCTCACTGCTTCCCTCAGATGGCGAGGTTGGAGGGGGGCAGACTCCCCCCATTCCTCCATAACATCCAGTGCTGAAACAAAGAAGCACAAAATATCACATTAACTCACATTGCTTACATTTGCCTTTAGAAAAACCCTAAAAATATTACAATTTTATGAGTATTGCTAGCAACATCATACTCATAGTGACTCCATTGAGTTAATACTAAAAAAAAAAAAAAATTATTGACAGTGACAAACTTTTTTTATATATTAATGTATATGAAGAGTCAGTAGTCTTGAACAAAGTTCTTGAACAAAATGAGAGACATTTGTAAAAAATAAAAAAGGTTGCACCAGAATAATCACTTCCTATGAAAAATATTTTTAAAAAGCTTATTCCAATTTTTTATCTTAAAGTTAAAAGAGGTTCTTATGCAGATATTATTGCTACGAGTCATAAATTCTTAGACAGGTAAAACAAAGACGAAAAATTGTGTTGCACATAGATACAGAGTTTTAAAAGGGATTGGGTTCTTAAGCAGCAAGTCCTCAGATGGAAACCATTGTACTCCAAAACAGACATTTTAGAAATTACATAAATGCCTTGAACAAACCAATGCAGATTTCTCAACAAACAAACAAAAAAAGAAAAGAAAGACTTTAAATGAGACAAACCTGTTTCAATTACCTCCCCAACAAATACTTTGGAGATTCCAGACATGGCAATGACAACATTCTGGGAGATGGTGGTGCCGGTTATGTTCTGCATCAACTGACAAACCAAATAATTGAAGAAAGGTGTCACAAGCAACATGAAAAATGATTAATTAACATAAGCAAAACAGCAAGACGTTGAATGAATGTTTCAATTCAAATACCATATTATTCACGTATGAATACAACTTTATTATAACTTTCATTTTTTTTAAATTGAATACTTCAAATTTCATGTTAAATCTACAAAATAACTACAGTGGAATACGCTTAACATAAACCTCTTGGAGATAGCCTTAAAAGTTTATTTTATCCCAGATTTATATTAAACAGTGAGTCTAAAGTAAGAAAAAAAAATTTGTTTCTTGGAAATGGCCAAATATTTTATCTTAACTGAATTCCACTGTAGTAAATTTTGGCAATTTTATGAATTCAATCATGCACAGAGACATATGCACATGAGACAAAAAGTTTGTAGTGAGTCCAACTATCCTATTAAAAAAAATCTAATTCAAATTTTAAGACAGTTCTTTTTCTGCTCAACTGACATAATGTTATGGGAAGGGATCATACGCAAAAAACAACAACAAGAAAAACAAAGAATGCAAAAAACAAAAACAAACTTATGCTCACTCTTTTGATGGCTGCTTTGGGAAATGTTGCTCTCCGAAACATCTCATAGCGGTTAAGCTGCTCCTCGGAGAAGTTGGACACCAAGACCCTGGTTGGTTATCAAAAGAAGGATTAATAAATGTCCACGAATAACACGCTGATTGCAACAAGCACAACAAAAAAACATACAGGTGAAATTAACTTGAAGTTGGGTTGGTGTCAGTAAAATGTATGGCATATATGTAAGTCTTGGGGCCTGATTGCTGAAGATGGACTTTAAGAAACTAACAAACCAATACATTGTTAGAAAGAAATGTTCAAATCACAAAGTTTTGAGTATATATACATAAAAACTTCTTAATTATTCCACGTTGAGAGGGGGAAAAAAGGATAATTCTTCTCTGAGACAGGCTCATGCATTCAATAAAACTTAATGATACTAATAACCCAACTCACTGCATTTTCATTCTCTCCTCCTCCTGCTTCTGGTGCTTCTTCAAGACTTGTCGAACTTCCTCCTCACTCATCTCGGGTTTGCGCTTCTGTCCACCTTGTGACGATGGAGCTACCGATGGTGAAGATGATGACGATGCCCCCACATTTGGAGATTGAGACGATGATGAAGGTGATGGTCCAGAGTTTCCTTTCTTAGTGCTTTTGCCTCCATGACTTGCGTCTGCCGTTCCTGTTACTCCACTTCTCTCTGGCGTTTTTTCATGGTCTGACAAATTTTCTCGCTCCGAGGATGAGGCCCGTCGCTCTGGTGTGCTATCCCGACTTGACTGAGGTGAAGAGCCTAAAAATTAAAAGTATAAATATATAGTACTGTAATAGTAGTCCCCATTTTTAACGACATCTCGAATAATGAGACCTGTTGGAATAACGAGAGGATTGAAAATCCCGTTTTTCTCCCCTTTTGCCGCTCATAATTTATTTTGAAAATAACCAGAACCGCAATGGGTTGTTAACCCTGCTAATAACGACCATTGAGCATAGAACTGCTATAAACCCAACGAAAAAAATTTGAGATAGGAGCCGACCAAACATTTCCCTACCAAATGACATTAGTAACATCGCCGCAAAACCCTATGCAGCTCTTGCTCTATAATCACCATAATAAAGCTGCCTAATGCAAATCTAGGCAGTAAAACAGCCAAGCCTAACCCTGTACACATATACCATAATCACCATCTAAAAGTCATCACGGTAGATGTTGTGAAGGGTTCAGTTTTATCTCCTTGCACCACCCTCTCACCAAACTCATAAATTTAATTAAGATAGTGGCTGCAGGCGTATCTTGTTTAATTGGACGAGTGTATTAGATAGATCTAGATCTAAAGAACTTTGCCTCATATCAAACACTTACACATTGCAATGTAAAAAGGGGTCATAACCAAAGTAAACAAAAAGGGCACATTTTTTCTATTTTAATAAATTTTTCTTTGGGTCTTATTTTGTCAATAACGAGAACCATTGCTATAACGGCAGTAATAAAGAAAAATAAAAACACTCATAATTACCGAGTTTTATTGTAGTATGTTTTTATAGTCATTTAAATTTCTTGTTGAGTTTTTTTTAAGTTGCTAAACTTTGGTCATAATATCACGTAATGTTCCAATTTAAACCGCCATATGTTTAACTTCATTCTTTTCTTTTTTGTATTTAAAGGATGCACTATGTTTAATGAAGAATTGCTTTTTATTTAATTTTTATTTCATTAATGATATCTTTATGGTAGTTCACCCCCCACTCCTATGAAATTTTTTTTAACAGTAGGCTTGTATAAATATATATAACTTTCATCAATATCTCGGCACTACTTGAGGTATGTGGTTCCTAGCCTGTGGGCAATCAAATGGGTGGGTGGATGTGCGAGCGGGTGGGATTCGATTACAAAATACAAATACAGTAGTTTCCGCCTAAGGACCTGCTTTTTGTTTACCGTGTTATTGTAGGACAGGTTGCCGTCTGTGTGTATGATAGAACGACGTGATGTGCTTTTGGATACTGGGCAGAAGAGTGGCTGCATTTAGCAACAAGACTTTCTTCCATTTTGACTACTTGCCCAACACCACCAATCTGGTAAGGATTATTTGTGAGGTGGCCAGAGCAAATGTCCTAGAAATAGGAAAACCACTTATTGCATGTAGGCTCACTTACACCAACAAGTTCAACAGCGGTTTTGATGGGGATCTCATCTCATACGTCCAAATAAAAAGGATCTGGATAATTGTAGAAAAATCTAAGTTGCTTCTCTCCCAGTGGGAACCTCAGGTCATACCACCTTTGTTACCCTTATGAGATGGACATCTCCAAATCCTCTCCTCTCCCAGTTCTGACTAAGATCATTACACGCTTATATGTAGCAAAGTTTGGCGATTAACTTCTTAGAAAAAAAAAAAGATTGTTTCTTTTGAGGGATGTTATCACTGTATCCTCATCTGTTGCATCTAGGCAAACAATAGTTGTAGCGGCATTTCTATGCAGCAAAGTCAAATACTGCAAAATACTTTTAGTTTATGGCCAGATTCATTTATTAAAACATTCTGGTTCTTAAAGATTATTAAAACGTACCTTACCATTTATATAAGGTATTATTATGAAAAATAATTTGACCTAGCCTGTCGATCAAAGCAATATATATATAGCTTTACAATTTCCATACAAACAAACATATGTGTACTCAAACAAATCATGCCAATACAATTTTTAAAAAAACAGACAGGGAGTACCCCAAGAAATTTTAAAGTTTCGCAGAAGTACAAACATGATACAAAAGTCATCCAAAGAAATGTACACGCTCACGACAAAAAAATCTTTCCCTTTCCATGATAACAAGCTTAAAACTCTTTCGCTATTGATATTTTCCTTTTAGAATCCATACTAAAAAGTTTGGCCCGCATGAGAAACTTGCAGCCATATTGTACTAGACAAGCACATTTTTTAAGAATAAAATGAATCTCTTTTGTACACTTCCGAAGGCTGTTTGTGGTTAGATTGCAAAAATACATACTCTGTGGGGACTGCAGCTAGTAGGTATTTTATAAATTCAATTTTAATTTTTTCTTCTTTTAATTAGCCTAACAACAAAAAGGCAGCGAGTACAGTCGCACTTTAATGGCAGGTATTTTTAATTAATTTTAAGAAACAAAATTTCGCCCACCCATCCATTTGATCGCTTACAGGCTAGGGACCACAAAATTTAATTTCTCAACGAATGTGTAGCTAATTATAAACTTAGGATTTAGACCAATTTTACTTGGAGTCTTTCCAAATACATACCCCCTTTTCCTTGTGGCGATGAATCCACCCCTGAAATAGTGGTGTTTTCTTTTTGGAAGAGTTTTGGGGTTTCCTCTTGTAGAGATGGATCCCCAATACTTTGCAGCTCTAGATCAATATTCGATTCCAGAGAGGTGCTAGCAGATGGGGTTGTCATGTTGGATGCTGATAATTTATCACTTCCAATTCCACATGATAAAAATCCTAAGATTATGTAATTTAAGAAGAGTAGTATTTGGGGTGGGGGGCAAAAGGGTTGTGGAAACAATGTAAACAACACAGAACTGGAGGTGTAAGTCACAACTCCCGAGCTTTTTGTCAATAATTATCCTTACATTTTACTACTGATACTAAACGACAAAGCGAAACCAAGATGAAATGTGTAAATGGAGTAACAGGCCTTGAAATGCATAGGTAGGGGTCTTTCTTTAGAATGGTCGTGAAGATAGGTGGAAAAAAAATCATTTTTAACAATAACATGTACCAGCTACTGCTTCCTTGCATAGTATAACTGACGTTTGGCGATCAGTGCACTGCTATTTTGGTTACTTGTAATCTTAGCGATTAGTTTTTAACTCAATACTAACTTATTGGGTTCCTTAGTGTAAGCCTACCTTAAAATTGAATAATCTCTTCGGCATTTAGGTGTTGTTTGTTTTTATTGTTGTTGTTGTTGTTGTTGTTGTTGTTGTTGTTGTTGTTGTTGTTGTTGTTGTTGTTGTTGTTGTTGTTGTTGTTGTTGTTGTTGTTGTTGTTGTTGTTGTTGTTGATGATGTTGCTGTTTTTTTTAATTTTGTTTTTCAATAAATGATTTTTTCTTTTGTAAGCAAAGAAAGCTTAGTGTGATTATAGAAAAGAAAAAAAGAAATTAAAGACTGACAGTTTCCCGTGGCGTCTAGCTTGAACAGCTAACAAAAGAGAAAATGAGACATAGAGAGGGAGGGAGGGAGTGAGCGAGAGAGAGAGAGAGAGAGAGAGAGAGAGAGAGAGAGAGAGAGAGAGAGAGAGAGAGAGAGAGACAGAGAGAGAGAGACAGAGAGAGAGGGAGACAAAGAGAGAGACAGAGAGATTAGTTAATCACAATAATTGAAATATTCTCCAGACGACCAAACTTTACCACTACCTGAATTTCATCACCGTATATATTATATTTCATTCTTCACTACAAATTGTATCCATTTCAAGTTCGATGACACTATACCTGACAACAAAATGGCATACAATTGTAAGCAATGCTATGTTGGTATTTTTAAAAATCTTTTTCTTCTTCTTCTTCTTCTTCTTCTTCTTCTTCTTCTTCTTCTTCTTCTTCTTCTTCTTCTTCTTCTTCTTCTTCTTCTTCTTCTTCTTCTTCTTCTTCTTCTCCGATACTGTTGCAATACACATCAATCCCTGCCAGGGCAATCAACGATTAGTTTGGTGAAAATATGCGCAAGAGGGGATATTAAATATTATCATGGACGAACCACTCTTATTTGAGGTGTGACATTCATCAAACTACAGTTTCAATTGTATGTGTTTACTGTTTTGGGAGGTGGTAAAATATTCACTCAATTGCTAATTTTTGCTAATTTTTGCGACATCCACACTACGACACTCCTTCAATTTAAAAAAGAAACATGACAAGACTTAGTAAAAGCATTTCTTTATGGGACTTACAACAAATAAAGCTTTGTAAGTACAACATAGCGGTAGCTTGTAATTCGTCATAAAGGTCGAGTCGGAAGCTTAACACACCATTGATAGTACGACCCAATCAATAATAATAGTTACAATAAATTAAACGAAGCAATAGTGATCAGAATGCCTTATTCGGCAAAACTCGTGAAAACCAATATGTGTTTGCGATAATCTTTAGTAGGAGAAAACGAAGCCCTGTGCTTGTTTCTTAAATTCACACACATTCGTTTCTTAAATTCTCAAACATTATCCTTCATGTAGACGGGACCACATATCACGATACGATACGCAGTGCATTATTTGGACGGCCACATTCTACACGTACTGACGCCGACTCAAGCGGTAGGGAAATCAAAAGGCCATCGAATTGCGTATCGAACCAACATTCTTCCGATAAAAGCCAAGCTCTCTACCGACGGGCCACCTTTTCCCCGCACCATCATGTCTCTGTGCTATATCCAAGTTTTTCTTTCTTCAATTCAATTGGCTGAGGATATCATGCCGAGTATAAAACATAGGCACTAACCATGCGTCATGCCGTAGCTTTAACAGCTTCCGTATGAAATCTAAAACGATGAACGTAACTATGTTGCTCCCAAAGAGGTTACTCTGTGGTTGTGGTAACTTTCTCGATCTTTATCACCTCAATATCTGAATCATGCTCGACATGTTGAAAAATGTGCACATGTAGCTTATTAACGAAACTGAAAAGTCGGTATATAGTGACCTAATACTGCATTGCAACGGCATAATTATTGTCAAGCGTGTGATAACAAACGGGATAAAGGCTCAGAGAGCCAGAAAGGAGAGAACAGAGCGATTTGACAGATTGACACCAGCAAATTTGTATACATCATAGGTGCGGCTTCGATAGAGTGTTTATTAAAAACCTTGGCGTGAAGATTTAAAAAAAAACACTGACGAGTTTTCATAGAGGGTCAAGCTTTTTTAAATGTCTAGCGGTTTTCGAGTCAAAATAGAGAATTTTGACCAGCAGTCGAGTGCTTTAATCCTATCTGGCAACCCTGAGATTTTTACATGAGGCAGTATGAGCTAGTACTTTGTGGTTGTTCAGGTTGACCCAGATCACTAAGCCTTATAGTTTTTCAAAAAGGGAATTCCCCTTGTGCAGACGAACTCGACACACCAGTGACACGACACATAGGCGACACGGCTAGCATAGCATAATACATGTACAATCTATTTTAAGCTGACGGGAAAACTTTTTTCCTAAAATAGTCCCAGCTGCCAATAGCATTAATTAAATGCAGTGCATGTAAGTCTATGCTTTGACGATGGTATGTAATGGTCAGGTGAGTTGCCCTCTCAAGTTGGATTCTTTTAGATCTGTATTTCTAGAACTATATCGACTCTAATTCTAGTCTAGAATCTAGAGCTTATTATTCTCCCCAGACAGTTTAAATCTAGTCTATCTAGGGCCGTAAGTACTTGTAACTAGATTCTGATGTGGTAAGTTTAAGCTTACAACTCGTTTATTAGAGTAAGAGGGCTTACGGCGATCTGTAAGCTAGTGCGACGTTAAATACTCTCAAGTTTAGCTAGATCTTGACTGTAGATAATACGTAGGCCTAATTAATCTTATTTAGATATTTACTAAACCTCAGACACCAATCACGTGCATTATCAAGGATCTAAGATAAATTGGTTCTACAAGGAATAGTCGTACATTTACTGTTTTACCCAGCAGACCCCAAGTGATCTCGGCTTTAAAAAATTTTTTTTTTTTTTTTAGGAAAGCCGAAAAGGCTATCAAACGAATAATTTTTGGTCTGGATCTCAAGTTCTGATATATATATTTGATGAATTCTAGATCCAAGCCTCTAATAATGTATACAGACAAAACAATGGTTTTTGAAAGTAAAAATTGACTGATGAATCTCGCCTTTAAGTATTAAATTTAGGTCTTTTTGATATTTTAGAATCCATAATTGATGCAGATGCAAATCTTATGTACCAATCAACAGTAAGACTAAGAGAGTGCCTAGGAAAGGAATGGAACATTGTCAAGATTTTTTGTACAAAACAATTTCTTAAATAAAAAATAATACTCGCCTGATTTTAACTGAGCCTAGATGCTCTATGTCAGGAAGTTTTTTTTGGACAAGCTTAGTGGACTTTTATTTGGGGTGATTGGGGCTATGTTGTCTGGGGCATATCATGGAACTTCAAAATTTTCTGATTGGCAATGAAATCCACTAAGAAAAGTAAAATACTCTATGATTTCTAGGCAAATAGTCTGAATACCGTCAACTTTGATTTGTTGGTTTGTGTTTTTGCTTTATAAGACATAGGCCTACTATTATTTATAATAGTAAAAAAAATGGAAATTAGATGGCCCTTGACCAAGCCAAACCTTCAACGCCTACAGAGAAACGACAGGGCAATGATAAGACAGATCTGCAATGTGAAGCCAGAAGATGTGGCCACCACTAGATCAAATGAGCTATTGACGCTTCTTGGCCTTGAGGACCTGAACCTCATTCTGAAGGAGAGAAGACTCCGGTGGTATGGCCACGTGGAACGGTCAAGCGGAGCTATCAAGACAGCATTGGACATGCAGGTAACAGGAAGTCGTGGAAAAGGGAGACCCAGAATGACATGGAAGCAGGTGACAGAGAGGGATCGGAAAGACTGGAAACTCTCAACAACTGACCCTCATGACAGAAACACCTGGAGATCTGGTGTGAGATCAGCCATGCGTGCAGCAAGCCAGCTACCTGGAAGGGGTTCCACTGATGTGGATGTTGCCCCAGTACCTGCACGTTAATCAAAATACCGATGATGATGATGATGATGATGATGAACTTTGATTTGTTGGTTTGTGTTTTTGCTTTATAAGACATAGGCCTACTATTATTTATAATAGTAAAAAAAATGGAAATTTTTATAACCCCCTTCCTTTTCCATAAAACTGCAACGTTTTTGTTCATTCTTTCCTTCTTTCATGACTTCCATGATGATGAAAAACAAGACTTACTTTAACAATTACAACACTGAAAGGTTTAGTACATAACATACATAGAAACCTTCATGGTTCATGGTAATGTTTTAATCAATTGTTGACAAGTATCCTTTTCACTGATTTTATAAAGTATTTTTGACAGATAATTTCTTTATTTTTTTCTTTTTCCTTGAAAGATTCCTTCATCTGTATTTGCGCTGTTTCGAAGTTCAAGTTTGATGGATGACCTGTGCTACTGTGCTGGATGCTTCATGAGATAACAAAGAGCTATTTCAACTCAACTGACAAGCAAATTAATAAGCTTTAAGTCAAGCTGATGAGAGAATTTCGAGACGTTTGCTTTACACAAAGAGACCCGATATTCCGTCATTTAATACGTCCAATCAGACCTAGACCTAGCGAAAAGACTGCAATTCCAATATCAGCTGGAATTACTTGATTTATAATAATGAGGCTGAAAATGATTATTCGAAACTATTGACTTTGTGTTGATGTAGGTTTCAAAAGATATTTCTTGTATTATTGCGTGTTTAAGTACCATCACACTTTTCATCTCTATAATTTGAACACTGAAACAATAATGGACTCACGATAATCATCTTGTCATCAGACATTTTTTTCATCACAATGTAAAACAAATTTTGGTGGAGTCTGTCAACTTTACAAACTTTTTTTGTGCATTTATTTAATTACTAGTTTGTTGTTCTGAAAAAAACAACAACAACAAAAAACAACCCATAAAAAACACAAATAACAAGGTAATATTCTACAAATAAAGAAAACATATAAGAGCAAATTAAAAGCTTTGCCAAAGTCTCGGATATATTGTTGTATTACAAATTTAATTACCCGTGCAGCAAGTTGTGTGGACAACAAGATACATTTCTGAAGGAGCTGGATGTGCATCACTAATCGGTTTGGGTACTAAAAGCAACTGTAATCATACATCACTCGGATCAACAAAGTTTTATCAGTTTGTACTTCAGTTGAAAGAGACTACTCTTAAATGACAACAACGGCTGCAACATATCCTATCATCAAAGGTGAGCCTATATTATGTAGAACTTGGGTGAAGTTAATGAAATACAATACAATGTCACTGGAATAGAAAAGCGGCATACATCAGGTATGGATATTTTGACATTAGCGCTTGTTTTAAAAATGTAAATCATTGTATATGTTAGATCAGGGTGTATATAATATATATCTTTCTCATAATGACGTAAAAATTTAAAAGCCCCCAATTTTTTCTAATTACAAAATAAAATCAGTATTGTATTTGAACTTTTAACTCAAGAACAAACCATCCTTTATCTCCTAACAAAAAAAACAACAACTGTGATATGCTTTTTTGCTAACCCAGTGATAATATTGATTTTCGTCTATATTGATCATGTTGAGCGTGTTGAGTTTATATTTTATAACAAATAACCTGTATGAATCATCTCTTCTCAGCAATTTTTTTGGTGAAATGACAACCAGCTTCCAGGTTTCTTCGATAGCCTTTATGTTTCAGTTGTATATAATCAAACAAACAGTGCACTTTGCTTCGTTTTGGGACAAATATAACACCAAACAAAGAAAAAATAACTGATCAATAACTGATCAATTTTATCAGTTCACTTCTATTAAAAAAAATCGTCGTTGGCTATATGCCATGGCTTCGGTTTGCGCTGGTCTTTTCAGGAATGCGAGACATGGATGCTTCCACGTAAAGGTCCGCTTTCTTGTTACGTGACTTGACTTAAAAAGAATGTATGCGGAAACCGAAAGTGAAAGTGAAATAAAGATTATGAGTTGTAAGTAAAGCGTCGCGAAATCTAATGGTTCGTGGTAACGGTTCCCTAACCTAACCTAATGGTCGAAAAAAATGGGAGGAGGGGGGCTGGTCTATGTTCTAGAGCGTTGGGCGTCCTACCTGAGTGGCCAAGTTCGATCCCACGATAGGGCAAATTCATTGGCCTAATTTTCGTTCCCAAAATGGTTGAGTCAGTGTCAGTATAAGGTGACCAGTTTTGACCAAAGTCATGCTATCCTAGTTCTGCCTCTGTGGTGCAGCACCAAAAACTGCCGGACTTCAATATTGGGGTCCTTCCGCGATATGGCGTAGTTGCTGATGTTGGGCGTTAATCAGGCAACCAACCCACCTATCCTTAGTTTTACTCATTTGCCATTTAACGTGGGTTTTTGATAACATATCTATTATTGGGCTTTGATAAGATTGAAAGTGATCTGATCTCTGAACAGAGATTTTTATATAGTTTAAAATATTGGACAAAACAATTCCTTATTGTAATTGTTTATATTTTGATAGTTACATAATGTTTTTGTTGTTGTTGTTTTTTCGTTTGTTTATTAATTATTTTACCTTTCATAAATGGTGAAAAATGACACGGTCATGATATGCAATACACACCCAGCTCTGCGCGAGCCAATTTTTTCTTTCAATGCTTTTCATGTGTGTCCAATTATTTTTGTTAAACTATTTAGATAAGTACACGCCGTCGCGCAAAACTGTAATGGTAATATATATTATAATGAGTGTCATGTAGGCCTTTGTTTTTAATTAAATGGCATTGACAGCTGGTTCATCTGGCTACTGAGCTAGTCTTGAGTAATCGTCGATGCTATAATTACAAATATTTCATTGCACCGTAATCTGGGTTTGTTTATTGTTTTGCGTTCCACCCAAGCACTATATGGAATTTTTGTGGATGGGTCCCAAGACTGACGTCTGATAATTTTATGTGGGCGGGGAGACCTGGACTCCTGTTCTGTCTTAGCGGTCACATTAACCGGGTTATTTATAGGGGAATCTCTTTGCATTAAACTGATTCCGCCTAGGGGGGAAGTCGCTAGAGTTGGGCTCGAACAACGGACCCCCTGCGTGAGAAGCCATGTTCTACCCCAAGACTTCCGCGCGCCACACCCTGACTAACGATATTTTTCACTTATTAAATATACCTTTAGTCGGGGTCCTATGTTTTGCTGTCAGGTTATCAGGAGTAGGCATAGCAAGTACAATGGTGCTTTACGTGGGGTCCTATGTTGTACTTACAACCATAAATGAACTTCATTTGGTTCTCAGGCAAGTGAAGCTAATGTTAATATTTATTAATTATGACAAGCCTTAGCGCCAGGAGGTGCCATAATAATTATGTCACGTAGTCTATCACTCCCAATGCGTATTGGGATGCCGTTACACATTCCTCCTCGTTTTTATTTTGTATGTAAATAACATTTGGCCAATGGGTGATTAAATATTATAGATAGGAGAAAACACAATGGGACACAGTACAGAAACGTATACAACCATAAGTCCTCACCACAGTTATATAGAGTCCTACCTCATTTCGAATATACCAAGGGAAAAGTAGACTATTTTTATATATGAGGGAACGAAGCGATGATCTTTGGTTTATTGTAAAATGTCAAAAATCTAGATATGCATGAATGATATTATTATACAACTAGATGTCGATGCGTTATTATACTTGTATCGCTTAAATGTGTTTTTAAATGTCACACTCTTTAAGTTAACCATTGAGCTTCGTGAATTTTAAACAATTAGCCGTGTACGAAAATGTCACGAAATACCTTTGTAGCTCCCCTCTGAAACTTTGTTTCTTTTTGCATACCCCCCCCCACCTCTAAAACAGAAACTTTTACGATGTCTGTACCATTCACTGAGGGGGGCGAATTGGCTCAAGTGGTAGAAAGTTGGTCGCCGGTTTGGGAGGTGTACGGTTTGAAACCCACGATCAGTCAATAATATTATTGTAATTGTCCGATATCTTCTCCAACTAGTTGGGTCGGCATCATTGTCAGTGCATGTATACATAATATGACCGACGGAGACAAGAGTCCATTATTTACATTGATAACTTCAATACACGTGTACTTCAAAACAGCTGTATGTATTCTGAAATGTGAAGGTTTTCGGTATATCACCAGTAAAGTAGGATGTACGTTTCTAATTCTCTGAAACTGAACCAGCGGTCGTAGGTGCACCGTCGCGGTAATTTGTAACTTGTTCTAAGCCTTCTTATTCCTGTATCTATCCTGAATTCACGCCTTTCTCGCCATACCTAAGGGTAGACGTTGTCTTTTGTTACCTCCAAGTTTTCTTATTATCATAGTGCGCACCTACGTATAACTTTATAATCGTCATCTTGCTAACGTAATGGTCTATCTCACAGATAGATCGAAATAACCCGCCACAAGAGTCTTTAAAAAATTATACATATAATTGTTGTACACGATAAAGAAAAAAAAATCGGCTGTGCCAAATTTGTAAAAAAAAAAAATAACAAAAAAAATTAAATCACATACATTAAAAAAAATAAAATAAAAAAACCGTACCATTTTCAAAGCTTATTTCGTTTTTCTAAAAACTACTGATTTTGAGAAAGACCATTGTGTTAGCACCCTGACATTATTTTGTGTAGGTTCTGCCTCGCCCTTTTTATCAACAGGAATATCGTGCGACACTTCCTAAAATCCCCACCATGCATTGCGCAAGATTCCGCCTACTTTTGGCTCAATGTAATCATGACAGCTTTGTGTAGCTTAGTCTCCAAGGCACGCCCATTGAATCATGCTCAAAGAATTATTGACATGCGCCTCTGTACATTTTACTTCGATTCTCGTGTTGAATTCTTTTCTCCTACATTATAACCTCTTGTACGTTGCGAGTACTTTTATTAATAATAAAAAAACAACAAGCCAAACAAAAGGAAAAATAAAAACCAAAAGTAAACAATAAGAAAAATTTGAACCTATTCCTCCAGCTTTAAAGAAACTATATTATTATACATCCATAAACGCACACACGCGCACACACACTTACACACACACACACACACACACACACGAAAATGATATGGAATTCCACATATTTGTGGCAAAACGGGTGTGGGCCTTTTTGTGGTGGGGATTGGGAGTGGTATTGATATAGACTATAGTATAGACGCTTTGTTGAGGACGCAATCGCTCCGTATACAGCTGCGGTTGCTAGCACAAACTATTTGTTAAACTGTGGTACCGGGTACTCTCATAGATTTTGATTATTCATTCGAGATGTAGATGTGTACAACTTCGGGTAGCCGGTACTGTTACTTAACACCAGCCGTTACTTCAGCCACGTTTTGTACAAGACTGCATGCATACCGTTTCCACTATTACCGTTACAACAAACAGGATAGAAATCATCACCACTGCTACCGCTGTCGGTGTTGGTGCTGCTGCTTCGTCTTTTGCTATTACTACAACAACAACAACAACAACGCCTACTACTACTACTACTACTACTACAACTACTACTACTACTACTATGCCGTTACACATTCCTCCTCGTTTTTATTTTGTATGTAAATAACATTTGGCCAATGGGACACAGTACAGAAATTTATACAACCATAAATAGTCACCACAGTTATATAGAGTCCTATCTCATGTCGAATATACCAAAGGAAACGTAGACTATTTTATAAATAAGGGAACGAAGCGATGATCTTTGGTTTATTGTAAAATGTCAAAAATCTAGATATGCATGAATGATATTATTATACAACTGAGATGTCGATGCGTTATTATACTTGTATCGCTTAAATGTGTTTTTAAATGTCACACACTTTAAGTTAACCATTGAGCTTCGTGAATTTTAAACAATTAGCCGTGCACGAAAATGTCACAAAATACCTTTGTAGCTCCCCTCTGAAACTTTGTTTCTTTTTGCATACCTGCCGGCCCCCCAATCTAAAACAAAAACTTTTACGATGTCTGTACCATTCACTGAGGGGGGCGAATTGGCTCAAGTGGTAGAAAGTTGGTCGCCGATTTGGGATGTGTACGGTTCGAAATCCACAATCAGTCAATAATGTAATTGTCCGATATCTTCTCCAACTAGTTGAGTCGGCATCATTGCCAGTGCATGTATTTATAATATGACCGACTGAGACATGAGTTCGTTCTGATTTGTGTCGGTTGCATTATTTTCATTGATATTTTTCAAAACAGCTGTATGTATTCTGAAATGTGACGGTTTTCGGTATATCACCAGTAAAGTAGGATGTACGTTTTTAATTCTCTGAAACTGATCCAGCGGTCGTATGTGCACCGTCGCGGTAATTTGTAACTCGTCCTAAGCCTTCTTATTCCTGTATCTATCCTGAATTCACGCCTTTCTCGCCCTACCTAGGGTAGCCGTTGTCTTTCGTTACCTCCAAGTTTTCTTATTATCATAGTGCGCACCTACGTATAACTTTATAATCGTCATCTTGCTAACGTAATGGTCTATCTCACAGATAAAATCGAAATAACCCGCCACAAGAGTCTTTAAATAATTACACATATAATTGTTGTACACGATAAAGAAAAAAAATCGGGTGTGCCAAATTTGTAGGAAAAATTAAAATCACATACATTAAAAAAAAAAAACCTGTCATTTTCAAAGCTTATTTCGTTTTTCTAAAAACTACTGATTTTGAGAAAGACCATTGTGTTAGCACCCTGACATTATTTTGTGTGTGTTCTGCCTCGCCCTTTTTATCAACAGGTTTATCGTGCGACACTTCCTAAAATCCCCACCATGCATTGCGCAAGATTCCTCCTACTTTCGGCTCAATGAAATCATGACAGCTTTGTGTAGCTTAGTCTCCAAGGCACGCCCATTGAATCATGCTCAAAGAATTATTGACATGCGCCTCTGTACATTTTACTTCGATTCTCGTGTTAAATTCTTTCCTCCTACATTATAACCTCTTGTACGTTGCGAGTACTTTTATTTAAAAAAAACAACAAGCCAAACAAAAGGAAAAATAAAAACCAAAAGTAAACAATAAGAAAAATTTGGACCTATTCCTCCAGCTTTAAAGAAACTATATTATTATACATCCATAAACGCACACACGCACACACACACTCACACACACACACACGAAAATGATATGGAATTCCACATATTTGTGGCAAAACGGGTGTGGGCCTTTTTGTGGTGGGGATTGGGAGTGGTATTGATATAGACTATATAGACGCTATTTTAAGGACGCAATCGCTCCGTATACAGCTGCGTCTTTGCCATTACTACAACAACAACAACTACTACTACTACTACTACTACTACTACTACTACTACTACTACTACTACTACTACTACTACTACTACTACTACTACTACTACTACTACTACATCTACGGCTGAAATCGTAATTTTATTGATTTGTTATTAAAAAGAGGGGAAGGGGAGGGGGGGGAGAGAAAAGGAAACGCAACCAGGGGGAAACTATATAATTTTGGACATTCCTGATTCTATGTACGATGGGTTTGCTCAGTAATTAAAAAAAAAAAATTAAAAGAGCTGCTTCAATTATCTTTTAAATGAAAGTATCATTATATCAACATTTCAAGATAAGCACCCAATGCAAGTAACTGCACACTCTGGTTCGTACTACTGCTAACCTTGCTCTAATTTCGAAGGTCGTGGTTCGGCGGTTCAATTCCCAGGGAAACGCGTTGGTACGTCTATTTTTAAATAAGTCATCTAACGAGGGAAATCCAAGAACCTTTTTCTAGGAAACGTTTTTCGTCGAAAAGTCTGGATCCGAGGCAGAGAAGTGGTGGGGAGTAAGAAAAAATCGCTGCTGCCTTGATTGTCTGTCAAATTGTGCAAAAAATAAAAATAAAAGCCAAAAAATTAAAATAAAAATAATAACGTGAGATTGAGTGAACAAATGAGGAAAAATAGCTGATCATGGCGTATTTTTATGTACATAAAACATACTCTTAAAAGACTTGCGTGCCTCTGTGTCTCTTTCTATCTCTCTCCTTTTTATTCTGTCTCTCTCTCTTTCTGTCTCTCTATCTCTCTCTTTCTCTCCCTTCCCCTCTCTCTCTCTCTCTCTCTCTCTCTCTCTCTCTCTCTCTCTCTCTCTCTCTTTGCATTGATTATTTTGTAGCTTGGGCGCTATTTCTCGTTACTGAATCTCCGCGGTTGTTGTTCGGCTAAATTCTTTTTTTTAATGAATCATTTTACTTTTGCTCATGGTTTATTGTTCATTGAAGCGTTTTGTGTGAATGTGTGTGTGCGTGTACGCGCTGACGTCAAATAAATGAGAAAGAGACAATGGTTTCCGTTAAGTAAAAAAATAACCGATTTCTCTTTGCATCCGTGGGATTTAGTGCCTGAACACATTTCAAGCTGTTTCATCATAAAAAAATAAAACCGGAGGAGTGGGTGGATGTGAAAAAAAAAAGTAAAAAAAAAAAAGATTGAAACAATTTCAAAATTACAACGTTCATGTATTGAGAAAACATGTTTAAATAAGAATTAATTTTTTAGATTGTGCAATGTACGTGTCAAATAATATATCTACACGTATAGAGAGTGAAGCCTACAAATGAATTTTTAGAGAAATGCATTTTCAGCAGGATTTGACCGAACAAAAAAGTATTAAACGTTATACAGTATATAATTATATCAAGACACTGGTTCGTTAGGGCAACGTTGAGGTAGGCTTTCAACACGTATTACTCGCAGGGATACGAATTAGACTTCTCAAGACGAGTTGCAAGCGTACGATGGCTTTTGTACTTAGCCTACGATACATTATTCCTTTAGAAGTAAAGCTTTAATTTTTGTTCAAAATCATCCGTAAGCCACATTTTGGTTGACTGTCCGCCTTTTCACCGGGAAAAAAAATCTGCACCTGCCTCCCAAACCTCTAGGGAGCATATTTACTTTTCTTTGTCCTCAGCGCCTAGTGATGTTTCTAAATAAAATAAAATTCAATTGTGATAACCCTTCACACCGATCTTTTAATCTGTTGTACATACCCTTCACTTTTAAGTAACCTTTTTTGTGTGCACAATTTTTATGCTTCTGCCGTCCAGAGAAATAAAGGAGGCACCGTTGTAACTAGTGTAATGTATTAACTGTCTTTTAAGGACATCATGGGCACAATACGTGTACGTGTATAGCCGTTACAGTGCCGACGTGCCGTACATACAAAATAACTCACTGTAGTGAAGAAAAAGGTCACCCAATAATTATTTTTTCACCAATATTGTAGACATGTTATTTCCCTCAAAGGTTATACATTCCTCTTTTGCCCTCTATATTGGCCTTAATTTTTTATTTTTTTTTGGAATGTGCTTCTCGTGTTTTTCATGGCGTTTGATCTGGCATAATTGGTTACGTTTAAGTCTCATGACATTAGAGGAGGTTTCTTGATACAAATATACCAAGTATTGGCATAATTTCTTTATTAGTTGCTTTATCTATTCATGATATTCTGAAGATCATTCGGTAACACTTCATTTGAGATTTTTTGGCGACATACGCGTAGATTATTGTTGGTAAGATGACTGTCTTTATTATAATCCATATTAGGTAGAGCGTTAGTCTCCCATTCATGAGGTACCTGGTTCAAAACAATATAGTTTATAATTATAGTGTTGACGGTGGACATTAAGCAATCAACCCAACCCAACCCAAAATGTTTGTATGGCAGCATGTAAAATTGTCATACTTTGTTTTTGTTGGAATCCGTCCACAATATAGTCTTTTGTGCTGATGTAAAACTCAACTCATCTTTTAGGCAACCGATGATTCGTTTATTGTTGGTAAAACACTGGCTCTGTACTAAACCCTGTTGGTTTTTCTCCGCAGGGAATTTTGTCCGCATCTCGAACCGCACAAGAAAACCCGCACTTTCTCTGTGTGGCAACACGTAAAATTCTCCAACAAACTGATACAGTGTATTCCCTATTGTTTTGTGTCCCCAGGGAGTTTGGTCAGCACCTCGAACTACACATGGAACACTGCGGACTCTCTGGGCCGAGGGGCGAGCGCTGTGGTCTACCTAGGCAGGCACACGGTAAGTCCAAGCATCAGTAGTTGTTTTTTTTTAAGTTTGGACAGTTACTCACTGTCAAACAACATACATGTATGGATTGGACATAATATTGTTCTTCCAGAGATGGCAATCTTTCATTGGAAAAGCTAGGCTCTCCCAAAGTCTCCTCCAAGTCTCAAGAATATCTATTAATCTTTATTCTTAATATATCCGGATACGGGACCCCATATTTGAATACCTCATTACCTAGGACTTGGTCGGTCACACTAAGCTGGGATCAGCAATGACCATGGTCGATTAGAACTATAGTGGAACTCAACTCATTTTTTTAGCGACCTATAGTATAATTTATCGTTGGTAAAACACTGGCGCTGTTGATTTGTCTCCGCAGAGAGTTTGGTCAGCTTCTCACCCCGCACTGTCTCTGTGTGGCAGCACGTAAAAGCGCCGACCCATTAGGAAAAATGGCCACTCGGTCGAGATTCGAACCCGGGCCTCCTCCACCGGAGGCCGAAGATTTAACCTCAGCACAGCCACGCCCCCCAAACCCAGTGTCCGGGGGATACCCATTACAGTGGGCTGTATATAATACAATCATATACATTTTTTTTATAGAATAAGTACGCTATTGTATTTGAAACGTACACGCAATACAACCAGAGATTATAGATATTGCGAGACGTTTCAAGGGTGGATTTTGCGTGTAATTATGGATTATGACAATTAAGGCGGTAACTTCCTTCTTAAAACGACAGTAAAAAGCCTATCCCTTTTCCAATAAAGAAAATGTTAACACGCATCTCGCGAGCTTCCTCTTGCAATAGCTAGCTCTTTTTGTGAAACGTCTCAATAAATCTATAATACATTTAGTCTTTGTTTGCCCTGCATGTGCCTTTCACATACAGTAGTGTTCAAATATTGAAATTGTTAAATTATTTCCAAACACAAGCAACCGCCTTAATTATTAAATTATCCCGACCCACTTATGCAAAATCTTTCCCACGAAGCATCTCACTATTTCACACTCTGTGGTACTTATTACGTTACTAATCTTGGCCCTGCATTTCTTTTTTTTCCCCCAAAAAATCTGTTTATCACCAAACATCCAAGACTTCCTAGAAATCTTTCAAGACTCACTTGAGTAACGAAAATTTGCCAGGTCAGCTGTAGATGGTTTCTTAGAATTGCAACTCTTGGTACAATGTAATTTCCCCGAAAGCAGATTTAACGTTGGTACATAAATATTGTTTTAAACGTGGCCTTTTCGCTGCATCATAGACAGATAAAGTTTTTGTCTTGCCCGTATCAACCGTAAACACTCGTGCTGTTTGGTCCACAATCGCAAAGATTTAGGAGACGTGGCACTCGTACAGTTTGTTGGTACATGTTTCTTTAGATCCGGCCCATACATTCTCATGTATTGTAGATCTACCTAAATTCTAAGCCTCTATTTCTCCACGGTTTATTGAGGAAGTGTATTTAGACTCAATGATTTTTAAAAGTAAAGATAATCACTTATCAGGCCTTTGAAGGTTTAATAAATTGATATTTCAAAATCCATGATCGATTCTATGAATACCTTGTTTGTACCAATAAACTGTAAGAGTGCCGGAAACGTCATAGTGTTCTTTAGACCAACCTGTGCATTGAGCAACAAAGCTTCGCTGTGTTGGGGATTTTGATTAAGGAGAATCTCAGGACTGACTGACTAATGGCCGTGCCGCCGTGGCCAGTCCCAGTTCTACGTCTGTGAAACCTAGGCAGCCTTCTCAGTATTGCCCCAGACAATTATATTAAAAAATTCGGGAAATAAAAGCTTGAATTTCACAATAGAAGTGGCATGCAGGTTTAAATGATGCTGGGCTTATATGCGGGAAATTCTCCCACCCGATTCCACAATCGGGCAAAAAGGATGTCGGATTACGTCTCCCCATACTAGGTGGGGCGGTGTCAGTATAATGTGACGGTCCAAGTCCGAGATACGCCTTTCGGTGCATTTCATAACAGATTGAGCTTTTATCGTTTATCTCACCTATGTCAACAGTAAACACTCATGTTGCTCGAATGCTCGGTAAACACTCGCAAAGATTTAGGAGAAATTGGAGTGCTTTCTATCGACAACCCTTAGCCTGTGCATTGTGCAATAATGCTTTGTTTTCTAGGGGAATTTATTACGGAACAATCTCAGGAGTAGCGCAGAGTGAAAATGATTAATAAAATTCTCAAAATAGAGGATTGGGTTTATCAACATGTGACATGCTGGCTTAGTGATAGAGCGTTGGCCTAATATTCGGGAGGCCCGCGACTCCCCGGTTCGATCCCACGATCGGACCTATTTGTTTGTTGAATTTAGTCCCCTACTGTTTGGGTCGGTGTCAGTATATGTATACTATAACTCTAAGGGGACCAACCAAGTTACGGGTATTCCGATCTTGGGTTCCAACGCTTTATATGATATTCCTAGAGATTTAGGGGACGTTAACCAAGTAGACAGCTTCGCTTTTAAATAAAATATAATACAGATGGTTTATGGAGCGCCATCTCAGCTCATGGCGCTTTACTCCTTAAAATTTCATTAGAAAAGAACATGAGATTGAACATAGAAAACAATGATATTCTTACAAAACAAACAGCACGCATTCATACAAGGCGTGATATTTCATGCATCATTTTTTTTTAAAATTTAATCGGACCAAAGATTATTTAGCAGTCTTTTCTGGTCTAGTGGTAGACTCTCGGCTTTTAGTGGGTTAGGGTTTGAACGCTGAATCGGAAATATCTTTGCGTCGAAATATAGCCGCTGGCTGATATTCGCATTAGGAAGATCTTTGAAAACCATGATAGCCTTAATTCATTGCACAGTACCACACAGTCAAAGGCACATTAATTACGAAGAGTGTAAGGCGAGAAAGCCAGATTTATGTTCAATTAGTCGATTTAAAGTAAACTTTGAAAAAATAACATAATTATGAACTGTGATTCTAAATCTATCCTTGCATTTTTTTTGTAGAAACGATGATTATAAGATACAAAATTAACAAGCAATCAGAATTCTCTCTCTCTCTCTCTCTCTCTCTCTCTCTCTCTCTCTCTCTCTCTCTCTCTCTCTCTCTCTCTCTCTCTCTCTCTCTCTCTCTCTCTCTCTCTTTGTGTGTGTGTGGGGGGGGGGGGGGGTCATTTGTAAGTCATTATGAGAAACTTGGAACAGCGCATACAAGGGAATGGTATTTTTACCAGAACAAAAAACAGGAAGAGGGGGGGGGGGGGGGGTGTGGTGAGAACGTCGGGGGGGGGGGGGAGTGGAGGGGTTGTTTGTAATGTATAGCACTTGATTGTACTTTGTAGTGATAGATTGATTGGCCTTATCTATTATGTGGTGGTCCCGCAAAAATTAGTCAAGAGACCATAAATAGACCTACACTTTGGACCCCCGCCCCTTTCTTTCTTTCTTTCTTTCTTTTTTTTTTTTTTTCGACAGAATCTGTTTGAACTAAGATTAATGTTTGTATCTACGAAGAAGGAAAATTAATGTTAAGCTTAATTGAAGGACATGAACAGTGATGGCTTTAGAATTAGATTCTCCATTATTGAATTAAAACCTGCGTATTTTGTGTCGGGTTTCCCTATCTGGGGGTGCGGCAAGCTACTACAGTTCTCAATCATAATGGACTGAGAGCGAAGTGTACACACTCATAAGCCAGTGGACCGAGAGCAACGCCTCTCATTGTCTCAACTTCTCAAGTCTCAAGAAGAGCTCGACTGCGAGACGTCTATTAATAGCTTATAGGGGAATCTCTTTGGAAGCCTTGGTTAGGCCTAATTTTAGGCAGCGGGCAAGGTCAAGTCTATAGCAGCACGCTCTCGTATCAGGTGATAGAGACCGAGATATAAAAATGGTTAGATTAGAACATTGCGACCTAGATTATGATTCCAATCTATAAAGTCGCTATGGTCCAGCAGATTGTAGAACGGGGATTCCCCGTAGACTATGCTGCTACCCGTTGCTCTCTGAACCGTATAAGCAACCCATGACCTCGGCTCTATAATGTCCTATCTCACTCTCAGTGCTAAAAACTCAAAATCTGTAATATTTTCGAAATGAGGTAAGACATTATACAACTAATGTGATAAACTAGATTAACAGGCTTTTAATAATTGCTTATTTTACCTGGTCCCTTCTCATATGCACTTTATAAGACAATACATGCATTATAATTATTATATAGAACACATTTACACGGACCCGTGACTTAGTTCAAATTCTTGTCAATGTCTCGGGGGGGAGAGATGGTGATGGGGGAATGGAAGGGGGAGTAGTTTTATTTATAGTTGACTTGGTTTAACATCCAACATCAGCACTATATAGACTATAATGTGGACGGGCAACACGACTGACGTCTGACAATGTCATGTGCTGCCACATGCGAGAACAGGCGGCGATAAAATGACTCCTGTCCCAACCAGTCACATTAGACTGATAAGTAGGGGGCGACATCGTCAAGGCTCGGGAGGTCTACACAAGAACTGTTGGGCAATTCTGTTTTGTCGGATTTCGTTCCCTACTGGTTGTGTCCATGCCAGTATAGATAAAAAACAACTATAATGTGACTGATTGGGGCGTGTCTTGGTATCTCCGTTCTGTCATTGTGTGGCAGCACGTAATATTTATGGAGACCCGTAAGTTCAACATTAGCGCTGTTTATACTATATTGTAAACGGATCCAACGATAATTTGATGTGTTGCCACAGACGAGACAGGGCGGGGAGACTCCTGTCTCAGTCTGTTGCATTACAACTGACACCGACCCAATCTTTTGGAGACGAAATCGGACAAATAAATTTTAAACCTACCGTGGGTTTCGAACGAACGACCTACCGATTAGAAAACATAAGCTCTACCACTTGCACCCGATCGCCCTACGATTTTACATGCTTTACGCGCATTATATCTTAAGCCTTTAAAGAAGAAAATGGACAGTGCGATTTGCCAATGAGATGTCTCAGTCTGTATAAATCGGTCTAATAATTTAGGATCATGAACCTGCTACTTGTTAGTAGCTGACAACGCCAGTGCCCGGATGAAAATCATCCTGTTCTCCTTTGTCCTTACAAAATATTCTTATTTAGGATTAAATTAAATAATAATAATAATAATAATATTTATTTATAGAGCGCTTTCCCTATAAAAAGCTCAAAGCGCTTTACAGCAAATGTCCCAACCAGTCACATTAGACTGATAAGTAGGGGGCGACATCGTCAAGGCTCGGGAGGTCTACACAAGAACTGTTGGGCAATTCTGTTTTGTCGGATTTCGTTCCCTACCTGTTGGGTCGGTGTCAGTTTAGTGATCGATTGAGACGGTAAGAGTCCTGGTATTCCCACAATGTGCCTGTGCACGTGTAATATTACTGTCAGACGTTAGAGTTGTGACCCATCCACAATATAACCTATAAAGCACTGATGTTGTACGCTAAGCTAAAACAATCACACAATCGTCTATGTGTGCCAGTTCGTAACATTGCCAGACGTTAGGCGTTAAGAAACCAACCAACCAAATCGGCCTGGCGGTTGCGCAATCTTATAATACATACATTGTCTGAGAGAATGGCCTTTATCCCTTTCAGGCCTATACCTGAGCTCAGAGGGCATAAACGCGCGTTTTTGGACTCAAGTCAAGGGGTTAAAACTGAAGTTGAAAACAAATTGTTTTCTTTAAAATTTTGAATGCAAAAATAGAAAAAAAGGTTGGTTTCATTTAAATAAATCAATTTTATATTCCATAACATTTGTATTTGTGTCATACGCTGCATTGGAGTGACGGCCGTTTTTCTATTGTTGGAATAAACTTCGACGGTTGTAGACCCCCCCCCCCCTTTCCCCCGCCTTTCTTTGCATATATTATTAGAGGTTTCGCGGTAAACGGAGACGACAGTAAGGGGATCTGCATCGGCGTCCAGTCATAGCTGAATCAAAGACTTACGTAGCCAAAGGACGGTCTGAACACGGCGTTCCTGAAAGGTGTGATTATGTCATCGAGTCGTTGTGTGGATCGCAAATACCCATTGAAAGAAGGAGTACCCTAAAGTGCAAACTTTGGGCTATTTTTGTTGTTGTGTTTTGTTGTTGTTGTTGTTGTTTGTTTTGGACGGATGGGTATTTTGTTTGATTTTGTTTTGTTTTTGTTTTGTTTTTTTGGTTGACACAAATTAATACAAAGAGGTTTGATTTGGGTATTGACATTATTTTAATTCCTTCATGGCGCCTCTATGCCTTAGCATGTTTCTTCCAATCACAAAGCTTGAATTACTCGTCGTCTAATGTACCCTTGCGCAGACGTCATCGGTTTCTGTGACCTCTTATTAAATAACCAAATTGGGAAGTTCATGATGCACCAACTCTTGAACACACTCATAGGAAATTGTGATACACTTTACCCCCTCTTTTTGTCGTTTGATTGATATTTGTAATATTTTGCTTGGACGTATTTATAAGTTCTCCTCCTCTTCCTCCGTCTCCTCCGTCTCCTCCGTCTCCTCCTCCTCCTCCTCCTCCTCCTCCTTCTTCTTCTTCTTCTTCTTCTTCTTCTTCTTCTTCTTCTTCTTCTTCTTCTTCTTCTTCTTCTTCTTCTTCTTCTTCTTCTTCTTCTTCTTCTTCTTCTTCTTCTTCTTCTTCTTCTTCTTCTTCTTCTT
>RQTK01001000.1:4769-22779 GCA_003991915.1 Elysia chlorotica | reverse complement strand
GCCCTGGGGTAGACCATCGGCTTCCGACGCAAAAGGTCCAGGTTTAAGCCCTGGCGATTGTGCTCCCTATTGATTGGGTCGGTGCCAGTTTAATGTGACCGAATGAGACACGAGTCATGGTATCACCGCCTTGTCTCGTGTGTGGCAGCACATAAAATTGTCAGATGTCATTCTTGGGGTCCGTCCGCAGTATAGCATATATAGTGCTGACGTTAAGCAACCAACCCAACACAACCCAGACCCAGGGCCTACACCGTGGTTTTAAACTTCCTGGGTTATTCTTTCTTACTTCTGTGTCTTCTCGTTCTTTACTTCCTGCTTAGCTGACTGCTTCAAAACTTGGACTTAATAGACTTGTCAAGATAACAGCTCAGTCTGACATGTCCCAGAATTATTGTTGACCAGGAAGCTTGAAACCTTAGAACGCGCCGCGTCCAAGGTGGATCGATTTCAATCACAAAGTGATATCTTGGATCCGTTACGTTGGTTTGTATTGGAATTTGTTATAATGTATAACTCTCCATTGAGTGCCGCGGTGTGATTCAATAAGGCTTTGCGACCCAAGCGACAAAACACGGATGACATAATCACGCCCATTGGGCACAGTGGGTTTCTGAACGCTGATTGGCACCGTAAGTGTAGGATAGAGCTGTGGTTGGACGCCGACGCATATCCCCTTTTTATCGTCTTCGTTTTTGCTCTTAGCTCTGTTATCGCAAGGACTCTACACCAATGCTGTCAACCGTACACCAAAAAGAGAAGGAAATAAAAATAATTTGTAAGCATTAATTTCCTGACACTTTTTTATTATATCTAAAACCTATACTTTAATAAGTGGTTGGATTGGTAAATTCTTTACCGCCATGGTGGAGTCCCTCTCGAGGTGTTAAAAAAAAAAAAAGAAACTGTGTGTGTTTGTTTTTTGTTTGTTTGTTGTTGTTTTTTCTTGGGTAGGGGGGGGGGGGTAGGTTAAATGGTTGAGTGCTGGGCTTCTACTCGGGATGTCCCCGGTTCGATCCTTCGAAATGGTAAATTTATTTCTACGTCCGATTTCGTTCCCTACTGGTTGTGTCCATGCCAGTATAGATAAAAAACAACTATAATGTGACTGATTGGGGCGTGTCTTGGTATCTCCGTTCTGTCATTGTGTGGCAGCACGTAATATTTATGGAGACCCGTAAGTTCAACATTAGCGCTGTTTATACTATATTGTAAACGGATCCAACGATAATTTGATGTGTTGCCACAGACGAGACAGGGCGGGGAGACTCCTGTCTCAGTCTACAACTGACACCGACCCAATCTTTTGGAGACGAAATCGGACAAAAAATTTTAAACCTACCGTGGGTTTCGAACGAACGACCTACCGATTAGAAAACATAAGCTCTACCACTTGCACCCGATCGCCCTACGATTTTACATGCTTTACGCGCATTATATCTTAAGCCTTTAAAGAAGAAAATGGACAGTGCGATTTGCCAATGAGATGTCTCTGTCTGTATAAATCGGTCTAATAATTTAGAATCATGAACCTGCTACTTGTTAGTAGCTGACAACGCCAGTGCCCGGATGAAAATCATCCTGTTCTCCTTTGTCCTTACAAAATATTCTTATTTAGGATTAAATTAAAGGCTTTGGTTTCTATTTTAAATTTGTATTCATAATTATTAATGAAATAAGCGCAATTCTGCGATGTTGTTTTCTGTCCCTTTTTTATAGGGTATAATTATTAAAATGCATGCGTAACGTTTTGTTGTGTTTTTTGTTTGTTTGTTTGTTTTTGTTTTGGTGTTGTTGTTTTTGTTGGGGGTTGTTTTATTGGTTGTTTTGTAGTTGTTGTTGTTGTTTGTTCTTTTATTGGTTTAGTTCCAATCTTCAACGTGCCTGAATAAAATTTGTATTTGTTTTTCCATCCATAGCATCTCTCTGAAAAGAGAGGTGTAGAAAGTGTGAGAGAGGGAAGGAGAGCGAGAGTGTGTGTTTGTGAGAGAGATTGGAGAGGAGGGAGAGAGAGAGAGAGAGAGAGAGAGAGAGAGAGAGAAAGAGAAAGGAGAAGAGAGAGAGAGAGAGAGAGAGAGGGAGAGAGAGAGAAAGAGAGAGAGAGAGAGAGAGAGAGAGAGAGAGAGAGAGAGAGAGAGAGAGAGAGAGAGAGAGAGAGGGTGAGAGAGAGAGAGAGAGGGAGAGGAGGGAGAGAGGGAGAGAAAGTAAATTACAACCTTAACAGAAAGGATAATTAGAAGGACTGATTCTTAAACTTTTAAGATCACAGTTTTCGGTATTCACCTAAGTGGAGCTATCGGCATTTGTTTCTTATCATTTTACGTAATTAAAAAAAGAACGTTGTACCCTAGACCCTCTTCTAGTTTTTACATCTCCTAAGTTGCTAAGAGGATATTATTCGGACGACGGGTCCCTAGATTAACGTCTGATAATTTACTTGCTGCCACCCAGAGAAAGTGCAGGAATAACAAGACCCCTGTTTCACCGACCAAGAAGTATTTTTCGTGGCTTTTCCAATTCGCTTCTTGTCGTGTCCTGTATGTACCATGCTTGATGCAGCCTGATTGGACGCCGGTACAGATTCCCTTACAATATCATCTTTCTTTTTGCTACGGGCCCAGTCATCTCTAGGTCTGTAACTTCGCACTCACGGCGTTCTTTATTATCGTTCCGCCACGAACATAACTATAGTCTATTTTGTACAAAGTCCGGGTGCTCAGAAATTCCGTTTTAAAAAATGCGATTCTGATTGTGTGAGTTCCGCATTCTTTGTTTTGTTTTGTTTTATTCTGTTCTTCCGTCAAACAATACACCATCGTTGCATGTTCCGTTATTCTTGGGAAGCGGATGCGGCATAAAACCAACAAGCATTAGAATTAGGGATGTAAAATTCTAGAACCTGATTGTAGACAAATTATGTCTATCGTATGTCGTTCCATGATCATTTCTTTATTTGTTGTTGTTGTTCATGCTATTGTTAGTCTTATTGTTTCTGTTGAGATGCTGCTGATGTTGCCTTGGTGGTGGAAGTCTTTGTCTGGTCTGTGGTTGGTGCTTCGATGCTTTTCAGCACCTTCTTTTTTTGCGAGTTCGTCATAGATAGGTTTGCATTCTTTTTTTTTTTTCATTTACTTCTTAGTCAAATTGGGTAGGAGTTTTATATTATTTCAAATGCATTGGAGCTATCAACGCCTGAGAACAACCATACATCACATCAGTTGTAAAATTGCCTACATTATTTTCATAACACTATAAATCAGAAATTGTTTTTGTTGTTGTTTGTTTTTCAGAAATAGATGTGACAATTTCTTTTTAATTGAGGTGACGAGAGTTTTCCGAGCGCATTGGAACTATATTTTTTACATACGGCTCTAACGCGCTCTAGAACAGTCTCACTAGATGAATCAATGCCTCAGTTGATCTTAGCGTGGGTGAAACTATCCTGGCTTTCGAGGGAAAACTGGTAGAGCGTTGTTTTTTTCAATTAGAAGGTCCTCGGAGCGGAACCTGCGATCGGGAAAACACTATTTTTGATATATCGCCTACTTGCAGGGTCGGTGTTAGTATAATGTGACTGAGACAAGAAGTCCTGGTATCGCCGCACTGTCACTGTGTGGCAGAACGTGAAATTGTGTCAGACGCTAGTCTTGGGACCTTTCCACAATATAGCCTTGCTGCTCACATTGAACGTCAAGAAACCTTCTCTCTCTCTCTCTCTCTCTCTCTCTCTCTCTCTCTCTCTCTCTCTCTCTCTCTCTCTCCTGGTTTAAAGTCTTCTGGCTGATCGGCCAATGTTGTCGTCTGCAACTTATTTGCCAACTAATGGTGTGTGTGCTCTACTGTGCGTTGCGGCACTTTCTCCACACAGATAGATTAAAAATAAAAATAAAAAGATTTATTCATTTTAATTTTTACCATAGATAGGACACAATGAAAATTAGAGAGAATATTTTATTTGGGCCTACAAGCCTTCTAGGCTTAAAATGTAAAATTTCCTATCTCTGTCCGCGCTACTTAAGGGATTTTGAAAAATTCATAAACAATCGAAAATGTATAATTTCATTTTATTGTTTCGAAATAAAAGTGCGCAGCGCGATGCGAATACGTTCCCGCTCACTTTCACCCTAACTGCAAGTTTTTGCTTATTTCGTTGATCCTGCCTATTATTTTTGGAAGGCTCTATTTTTGGACGCCTTGATGCCTTGTCTTCACCATTTACGGTAGATCTATTTTTAGCACCATGACGTCACGATCATGTTTTGATCTTGTGACGTTGAGAATTCATTGGAATAAGGAGAACTTACTAATGTTTGCAAATACATACACAGGCACACCCGAAACCAAACAACCTAAACCAGAGCATAAGCGCAGCAATTCATACCATTACTAAGTTACTGTCTATAAATTAATGATATAAGCTTACTAAAGTTGTTTCTAGCTCTGACTAATAATTATATAGCCTATATAGTGCTGATGTTGGATGATACACCAACTGACTAATGATTATCTGATCGGATGATATCCTGAATAAATAAGACCACCCACAGCCTTTGAATTCCGTAGCTTCAACTGATCACCCCCCTTCCCCCTCCACTCCTTATTTTCTGTCGTTTGTCCTTACCTTTCAAAACCCCTTATTTTTTTGGATCCCTTTTAAGATGAAAGCCAGAGAAAGGTTTCTTTAATTTCATAAGAATGCACTGGTTGAACACCCTCACCTAGGAATGCTTTAAGCTTTTGATCCTTATTGTGTTGTGTGGCAAATGTCTATATTAAACCTTCATCATCTTGTTTTCGTGTCTATGGTTTTTAGAAAACTAGAGTGCAATAATGTACGAGATGCATAGACTTTATACAGAATTGGGCTAGTGGTTGGTCTTAGTGTTATGCTCTCTTTTGGATCAGTGGTGGGCATAAGTCTTATTCTCGCTTTACGGTCTCTCCCACTAAAAGGTATTTTCTGTATTAAAGCTATGGTTGTGGATACTTCTACCCACGTTCTTTTCTGTACCAAAGCTATGAGACAGAGTCGTGGTATCCCCGCACTGTCTCTGTGTGGCAGCACGAAAGCTTGTCAGACGTAAGTTTGGGGCCCCTCCGCAATATACCCTATATAGAGCTGATATTGTGTGTTATATAACCGACTCAACACATCTGGTCGGATGACATCCTAAGTTAATAAGACCATCTACGACTTTGGAATTTTCTTTTTTCAACTGCCCCCACCCCTCATTTCCCTCTCCCTCCCTTTATTTTTTGTCCGTTTTAAGATAAAGCGTCCATATACGTTTATCAGACTGGACTGGTTAAACATCCTTATATATCGGAATGTTGTAAGCTTTCTAGTCTAAATTTGCTATGGTTTATGTGTTTATTGAAGCATGCATGCCTAGCGCCTAGCGCCTTATTCTTTCTTCTTTTTTCTTTCCCCAGACCCAAGGCACGCTGGTGGCCGTCAAGGTGTTCCACGAGCGTGTTCCCATGGGCAACAAAGAGGATGATCGAGAGCTGCAGCTACTGCGCCGACTTGAACACCCCAACGTCATCAGACTGCTCGCCATAGAGACGGTAGAGTGGGGGTTCAATACCCATATATAGGTTTTTCATCACCATCATCAACATCATCATCATCGTCATCATCATCATCATCATCATCACCACATCATCATCATCATCATCGTCATCATCATCATCATCATCATCATCATCATCATCATCATCAATTGATTATCAGCATCAAATTCATCATCATCATCATTATCATCATCAAAATCATTGCAGCAGCAGCAGCACCATTATAGTCATCATCGTCATCATCATTATCATCATCATTCATCATCATCATCATCATCATCATCATCATCATCATCATCATCATCAATTGATTATCAGCATCAAATTCATCATCATTATCATTATCATCTTCATCATTAGAATCATTTTCACCATAATCTGTATCTTACGAACAAATTTATTTGTCAGATTTCGTTCCCTTATGGATCATTGTCAGCATAATTTGATTGGTTAAGAAATAACTCCTGGTGTTCTCGCTCTATCTTTGTATGCAATTTGTAAAATATAGCCTAGTCGCTGACGTTTAACGTTGCGAAACAACCTTTACCTCTACCTTCACCATCGCTGGCGAAAGGTTTCAAGTCAATCCATATACTAATAGTGTTTCCCTCTACCTACCATCCTCCCATTTTTTTTTCTTCTTTCAGCTTTCCAGCACCAACAAGTGTGTGCTAGTCCTGGAGTATTGTGAGGGCGGGTCTCTCCACCACATGCTAGACAGCCCTCAGCACGTGTATGGGCTGCAGGAGGCAGAGTTCATCAAGGTCCTCACTCACGTCTGTAAGTACACTCTCGATTGCTCTTACCTCATTTAACAAAAGTAATAATAATAATAATAATAATAATAATAATAATAATGAAGATCATTTTTAAGCGCTTTATCCCAGCATAGCCGGCTCAAAGCGCTTTACAAAGTAAATTCTATGCAAGTTCTATATAATTATATTAAAATATTCTCTAGGAAATAACAGTTTTTATTGCTCTTTTTTTGCCATTGCCATTTTCCCGCATTAAGCGTTCATTTGTCAAAGCTTGTTAAGGAAAGAAAATTTCACATGATTATTTATTACAATTAAAATTATTGTTGAAGAAAAGCCTTGGTGTGGAATCCCCAAGGAAAGCACAAGGCCGGCTGCTCGAAGCAGCTTTGGCGGTGAAGCACAGATGCGTAGATAAATCCGCTGGTACCACATGGGTCTGGCTAAAGAGGACCCGTCAAAACCCAGTTTGGTTGAAAGGAGTTGCTGCGGCCCTAAGTATCACAGGGAATCAAGAAGTTTAGACTATATAACTGTTTAATGGTGAAAAGAAACCTGAAAATATGAGTTCCAAGTGAATCTTTTACTTCCCCAGCTGCGGGCATCCAGTACCTTCGGCACGAAAACGTTATCCACAGAGATATCAAACCAGGCAATATTATGAGGTAGGTTACAATTCACTGTAAAATTCATTTTCACCTAATTCATATGTCGAATGCCGCAAAAGAAGGTTACCTTATTCATACAGGATGCTGGGGAAAAGGGGTTGATTTAAAAAAAAGAAAAAGACCCTAAGTGTTGATGTTTTTGGTGTTTTTTTTATAATATGTGATACCCACATTGAGATTTTTTTTTTAATGTTGCAAAATCCCTCTTTTGAATCTCTGCATCAGAAGCCAGGAAAAACTTCCCAATGTGTGCATCTGTTTCTCTGTCCAAGTTTCATATAGCTAAAATTTATTAAAATCTTAAAAAAACATGAAGACCTCAATGTTTAAGTAGCTCTTATTCTGTTGCTGAAGTTATTGCTATACAAAATGCTGGTCACAAGATCAATATTCTGTGTGAGGTGTTACATTCTCTTTCTGGGTTTACACCTCTTAGGTTCCCTTGGGAGTCATACAAGGCATTGTTTAATTCTCTGCTAATTATTATAAACTTATAGGAGATCTATCGTGGTCACACTCAAATTAAGACAATACATGTTTTCGCTCTATAAATCATTTGTATTTTAATTTAATTTAATTTTTTTTTAAATTTGTTGTTGTTGTTGTTATTATTATTATTATCATTATTTTTTATAATTTTCTTTATTTGAAGATATATTACAGACGAAGGCGTTTCAATCTACAAACTGACAGACTTTGGTGCCGCAAGAAATTTGGACGACAGTGAAAGTTTTGAATCACTTTGTGGCACAGAGGAATATCTGGTTAGTGCTTGTTGTTGTTTTGTTTTTCCATTTGCCAAGTAAGTTGTACAATGTGCGACCTCATTTTGAAAAAAAAACAATAGATTTATAGCATTTTACGAAGGAGATAGGGTCTTATACATCTGAGATGACCTTTTGTCTTTTGATTTATTTAAATCTACACAGACACACAAATTCAATGACATTTTCAAATTGACTGAAATGTTGATGTTCTGAGTAAGTACTTTTCCACAATTGGGTGTAGAGGAATAACCATATTTTTTCTATGTTCCTCTGAACCGTGTGTTCTTGTGAGACCAGGGGTTGTTTTTTTTTCCCTGGTTGAATTTGATGTTTTGTGTTGATTTATCTTGTTTTAATGACAACCTTGAGAGTGAAACTGAGCACAACAAAATTAGCACAAAAAATAGATATGTCATTGAAATAATTTATTATTCAGTATTATTTTTTGTAATTGTATTTAAGATGATCAACTATCAAAGATTTAAAAGAATTTTAACACTCTCTGATCTAAAGGAACACAGATTTTTTAAGTAAACTGTATGGCAATTTCAATAAAATGTGCAAAAGTGAAGAACAAAATTTGATGTATCTGGATTAACTGTCCTTCTCCAGCAACCTACTCCCAACTCACTTATTCATATTTCTCATGTTCTTTTTTCCTTCACACCATATGTCAATTTTTCTAATGTTGCCTTGTGGATGAATAAAGGTTTATCTTACCTTGTATTCTTTTTACTGTTTCTTCTCTCCCCCAGCACCCAGCAATCTATGAGAGAGCGGTACTACGACTGCCAAACACGCAGTCCTTTGATGCAAAAGTAGACCTTTGGTCCCTCGGGGTGACATTTTACCATACGGCCACAGGGCAGCTGCCTTTCCAGCCGTATGGGGGACGAAGCAACAGATACACAATGTAAGTGGGCTGTGATTTGCACCCTGGTCAGAGAAAGAGAAGCTCTCTACTAGTTTAGTTCATATAAAGTCCTATTAGGAATGTGAGTATATTGTTTTTTGCATTTTGATTGAAGAGTAGATTGTGTTTTGCATTTTGGTTGCAGAAAGCAAAGGTTTTGTCTAGTTTAGTTCAAGAAAAGTCCCATTAGAAATGTGAGCATATTGTGTTTTGCATTTTGGTTGAAGAAAGCAAAGGTTTTGTCAAGTTTAGTTCAAGAAAAGTCCCTTTAGGAATGTGAGTAAATTGTGTTTTGCATTTTGATTGAAGAGTAGATTGTTTTTTGCATTTGGTTGAAGAAAGGAAAGATTTTGTCTAGTTTAGTTCAAGAAAAGTCTCATGAGAAATGTGGCTATATTGTCTCTTGCATTTTGGTTGAAGAAAGCAAAGGTTTTGTCTGGTTTAGTTCAAGAAAATTCATATTAGTAATGCGAGTTCATCAAGAATAATGGACGGTAGTTAAAAGATATGAGCTCTGCTGTAGGTTAAAGTTAGCTCATCAAGCAAGAGGAGTGAACAATGCTAATTGGTTTTGAGACTTATTCCAGCCTTTAAAGTGTGCAAAAAGTTTTTAAAAGAAATAGATCTGCTACAAAATGACATAGTAACATCTCTGCTTGCTGAACATGTCTCGTGTTCATCCAACAAAGTGGAATAAGTTTTTGCAAAATCTCATTCCGGATATGACGGATTCATTGTCTCTTTGAATCTTCGAAATTTCATTTTATTTTTGTTCTTGTTGTCAAAGCATATGACTAATAAATATGTTGCTCTGATCTGTCTTAAAGTAGTCATTTCTTGTTTTTTTGTGGTTGTTGCAATTGTTGTTGTTGTTGTTGTTGTTGTTGTTGTTGTTGTTGTTGTTGTTGTTGTTGTTATTGTTGTTGTTGTTGTTGTTATTGTTGCTGTTAATGAAGTGTTAAACAATGCTTTTGCTGTGACCTAAAATACTAGCTGCTTCTTCTCATCCCAGGTTTGATATCATCAGCCAAAAAGACAGCGGTGTGATCTCAGGCATTCAGAAAACGGAGAACGGCCAAATCGAGTGGAAGAGCGACTTGCCGGACACATCCCCTCTTACCAGGTGTGTAAGTTGAAATAAGATGACACTTTGTTAGGTAATTCCTCAACTCAATGGAGTGGCAGTATTTTACCAAAATGCTCATAAAAACGCACCATTTTTAGGGTTTTCCAAAATTCATATCTTTTGCACCAACAAAGATAGAATAAAAAATTAAGAGTTTTGGAAACTTCAGCTTTTCAAAATGTTTGTTTTTCCATGATATCAACGCTGTTTATTTTTTTATGATATTACTATTGTTTATTGTTTGATGATATTAATGTTGCTGTTTTTTTTTATATCAATGTTGTTGCTTTTTACTATTTGATTCCATACCAGTGGTCTGAAGTCAATCATCATTCCTCTCCTTGCGGGGCTGATGGAGCCAAACGAGGGAAAGATGCTAACCTACGATGCCATGTTCCGCATAATTCAAAACATTGGAAAGAAAATCACCATTGCAGTCTTTCATTATAATCGCTGTGAAAAGCTTCTTATCTACATAGAGCCCAAAACCACGTAAGTTTTTAACATGCCTGTATTTAACGTTTACTGCGAAAGTGACGTTTTCAATATCTTTGTGGTATTGTTCTTGTAGCTTACTTGTACTCTGTTTTGTTTATGATGGGTTTTTTTTTCTTTCTCAATTCTCTTATTTCATCCTTGCTATTTTTTTTTCTTCTCATTGTTTTTCTCCTATCTCTCAATTTTTTAATGTTGTGTCTTCTTTTCTGGGTCATTCAAAACACTGATAAGAAAATTAACAGTTCAGACTTTCAATATAATTGCTGTGAGCAGCTCCTCATCTACACTGAGCCCAAAATACATAAGTTTTTAATGTTTATTGTAGAGAGGAAGGTTGCAAATATCATTGTGGCATTGTTCTTGTAGCCTTTCTGTCATTTCATTTGTTTAGTGTTTTTGTTTTTCTTATTTTCTTTTTCATCCTTGCCCTTTTTTATTCTTAGTCTCCTTTTGGTATTTGTCTATCTATGCTTCTTTTTATGTTATGTCTTTTTTTCTGCATCATTCAAAACAATTTCAACCAACTTTTTTATGCACAAATTTTATGCTTTTACTATTAGATAAAGGAGCCACCGTTGCTACTAGTATAATGCATTAACTGTCTTAGGGCATCATGGGCACAACATAGCTGTTACTGTTCTGACATGCCATAAAACAAAGTCACTCACTTACTCACTCAAAACATTGGGAAAAGAATTACCATCACAGTCTTTCATTTAACCACTGTGAGAAGCTCCTCATCTACTCAAAGCCCAAAACCACGTAAGTTTTTAACATGTCTGTATTTAACATTCATTGTGGAAGGTAAGGTTGTAGATCAATGTGTTATTGTTCTCATCACCTATCTGTAATTTCAGTTGTGGGTTTTTTTTACCATCAAATACTTGTTATTTTTTTCTTCTTCTTTTCCTTTTTGTTTATCTCTATCTATGTTTTTCTTTTTGTGGTTTTGTGTCTGAAGTTTTTTTTCCTGAATCAGATTCGCAGGTCTCAAGGATGAAATTGCGAGTCTGACCGACATTCCGTCTGCTGAGCAGATATTACTGGTGGGCGGACAGTTGCTGGAGAGAGTCATCGATCCCCTGGCCGAGGTGTCCTCCTACCCAGAGAGTCTGAGGACGGGGGAGGTTTTCCTCTTCCAGAGAGAGGCTGTGGAGAAGCAAAAACTGGGGAAGCCAAAAATTCGTAAGTGGGGGGAGAGAGATAGAGGGGGAGGCGGAGGAGAGGAGAAGGAGGGAAAGGCAGAGAGAGATGTGTACACCTACGCAGAGAGTCTGAGGGTGGGAGAAGTTTTTCTGTTCCAGAGACTGGCAGCGGAGAAGCAAAAGCCCGAGAAATAGAAAATTTGTAACTGAAGAGTAACAGGCAAAGAGATAGACAATCTGGTCGGTAAACAGAAAGACAGGCAGATGACAGAGAGACAGACAATCTGATTGGGGGTTAGAAGGACAGGCAAACAGACTGACAATATGATTGGTCGATTGACAGTTAGATGGACATATGGACAGTGGATAGATTTTTTTCATTGTTTCTGTCTTTCTTTTTCTTTTGGGAAGGGGGTGGAGGGTGAAGCAAAGGAAAGGAGAGAGAGGAGGATAAGGAGGGAGAGGGGGAGATGATGGGAGAAGTTTTTCTGTTCAGGAGACTGGTATCGGGGAAGCCGAAAATTAGTAAGTGGAGAAAGACAGGCAAAGAGACAGACAATCTGGTTGGGGGTTAGAAGGACAGACAAGCGAACAGACTGATGATATGATTAGCCGACTGATAGTTAGATGGACATATTGGACGATGGATAGATTTTTTTCACTCTTGCTTTGTTTCTTTTTTTTTCTAGTGTTGATATTATTTATTACTCGTTTCCGCACCGTTCCTTTCCACCCTCCCTACGACAACCTGTTGCAACATTGACCTCCCTAAATAAAATTGACATATTATCTACCTCTTTCAGCACCTTTTTTGCCTTCCCTTCACTTTCTACAACAACATTGTCGTACGCACTTTTTACACTATGACAACATTAACGTATTATTACTATTACTATTACTATTATTATTATTATTATTATTATTATTATTATTATTATTTATTACCTGTTTCAGAATCTTTTCCCTCTTTCTCTCCCTACGGCAACATTGACATAATAATTGTTCACCTCTTTGAGCCCTTTTTCCCCTTTCCCACTCTATAGGAACATTGACATGTTCATGTTTACCTGTATGGCAACATTGACATATAACTGTTTCTTACCTGTTCCAGCCCCTTTCCCCCCCTTCCCACCTTACGGCAACATTGACGACGACGCGCGTCTGGCTCACAAGTGCGCTGCCCAGGGGGAGCTAATTAAGCGCTACGTGGAAACATCTCACACAAGGAACAGCTGCTCATGAACGGACTCATGTGTCTCAGGTTCGAATTTGGATTTTTTTTGTTTCTACGTTTATCAGTGTATGAGTGCTGTTTGCCCAATAGCTATGCCGTATAGGATTTCTATCCTTGGCGAAGACAATATTTTTCAGGGCCTCCAGTAAAAAGATTTGTTTTGTTTTGTTTTGTTTGTGTGGAAGTTAATCAAACTTTAATATGCAAGCAAATGGGGAAAGCTTTCCTTTTTGTTTTTCTCATTAAATATTTTGCCTTTAGCATTGTATTTCTCTTTCCAAATTTTCTTGTACGTTAGATCCCATTTTGAAAGTCAAACAACAGAACTTGCTTGAATGGCATACACTATACTTATTGTTGGACTAAGTGTATAGATACACCCTCAATCATAAACCATTGTTTTGTTAGTTTTTCAAGATAATTATTATTCATTAAATCCCATTTTGAAAGTCTTATGGCTAGCTTAAACATAATAGATACTCGCCCTCAATCAAAAACACCATTTTCTGCTTTTAATTCTGCAGGATATATGTGGAGAGCCGACTAGCGGAGACGAAAATCTGCCAGGATTTCATGGTTCAGCTGATGGACGAGTGTGGCTACCACTACGACGCTCTTTTCCAACTGGCGCGTCTGTTGAGAAGCTCGATAGCCCGGCATGTCGGACTTTACAAAGACATCCATTCCCTAGACGGCCCGAACCCTGATGTATCGAATCACCCTGACATTCAGAGGCTAGACTTGGTGCTGAAGGATACGGCGATCAGAGAGGTCCATGCCAAGGTGGATATGAACAAATATATTATCATGTACATGAGAGGTAACAAAAAAAAAGGAGGGGGGTGGGTGGTGGGGTGGAGTGAGTTTGTTTTTATGGCATGTCAGCACAGTAGCGGCTATAGGGGTTAGAAAGAGAGAGCCATTGTGAAAACTCTAATAAGTGGTTAGAAATGTTTATATTGTAAGGGACCTTGTAGAACATTTTGTTTTTTTACCATTATTAAATAATTATAGCAATATTCACCTATTGTAATTGTTAATGTTTTTGTTATACATCATACAGTGAAATTTGATTAAGATAAACTTTTGAATATATAGACTATTTTTGAGGCGCCTGTTCCCTTTTTTCTTTAAATTTTTAGTCATTTTTAAACATAAGCTTTGAATCATATGCCAAATTTGTAGGCTGTCCCCAAGAAGGTAATTTTAACCCCTTCGTGACACAAGACGTAAGTCCTTTTGACTGTCACCAGCCTACTCGAAGTATTCTCCTTCAAAAGAGAGCTACTCATATGGAAAAAGTTTCACTGAATTCAAAATGTTTTCACTTTCGCTCTATCACTTTTTATTTGTTTCATATGAGGAAGAGAAATTCTGCTGTACCTTGTACGCCATACTGGTCTTTTGCTATGCGGCAGGCGTGACCTACATAGTACGGCACAGCAGCATCTTGGCACTTTCTGCCTAGAGCAATTTATGCTATACCTAGTACGTCATATACATTACTAAGAGGTTAAGCTTATTCCTAGTATTAGTATTCACATATTATCACTCAGTGAAGATTTTTGGTAAAACTCCAAACTTTATTTGCCAGGCGCGAGACCGCATCAAAGATATCCAACTCTACCGTGATGCTCTGAAGAAGAAGATTGAAGAGATAAAAAATTACGCCAGCCAGTATCCAGATGGATGTCAAAAGGAGGATTGGTAAAACACTCGATTTTATTCCATATTTTAGTAATATTGCATATAAGTAATTACGTTTCATAAAGGTATATGACACTAACAGCAATTAATAACATGATAGTAGATGAGTTCAATTTTTGGGAGATTTTTTGTTTGTTTTCATTTTGTGTTATATGGGCATTATCTAAGGCATATTAACCCTCTTATCATTGAAGTTACAGGATCTGTTTCAAGTACTGACTATACGAACATTTGTTGTTTTTTTATTGCTGCTTTATGAGATGATGATTATTTATTTACAAATATGACAAAATGGTGACCAAGTTTGTGGATTGTATAATTGCCTATAATGCCACATAAATAAATGTACAGCCAACAAAATTTAATTGTATACATCTGATGGGTTAAACACAATTTGGAGATTGCCTATATACATAATTTTTATGTGTGAAACCTATATATACATGTTTTGTATTTCTCTGCTTCCAGTTTAAAGAAAGTGAAATACCACCTGAGTCAGATCTCAGTCATACAGAGTCGGTTCAGGCGCGACCGAAGTGTTCGATCTCAGATGACCAGTCACGACCAGAATATTCACGGGTTCGAAAGGTGAAGCATAAACCACCAACAGCAAGCAGTTATGATTAAGCCATACAAGTCATTTATTGTCTAAAGGCACAATATAGCCTATATAGTGCTGACATTGAACGTTATGCAACCACCTCAACTTGTCAAAAGGCTTTTTCATAAGTTTTATGTAAAGTGTGTTTTTATTATGATAACTATTGTATCCAAGACTTTTTGGCTAGGACGTGGGATTGTACTCCCAAGTTCTTCGCTACAAATTTGTGTTTTTGTGCAGCATACCCTTAGCTTTAATAATAAATGATAATAATAATAATAATAATAATAATAATAATAATAATAATAATAATAATAATATTAAATTACACTCATAGAGCACTTAACGGCAGATTTTCAGACTATTTTTACATATATAAAAATGTGGCATAAGTCGAACCAGATACTCATTTTCTCTTCTTTTTTTTTCTTTCTTTTTTACAATTTCAGAACAAGACTGGAGGGACAGTGCACCAAGATGAGATCCATACTGGTCAACCACTGTCTGACGCATTTAGATTACGTCTACGAAAGCAGACTGCATTTCTGCGAGTAAGTCTCAAGTTTGACCTCGTTGTACTGGATATCATGGCTTTTGAGTGGTTTATGTTGTGACTTATGGTGCTAAAGGCAATGCTTTCGACATCACTCTTTCATAATTATTCAGCTACTTACTTTCATTTTTTTTTTCCGCAATTTGTGAATTATCAAATAGGCCTATGCGTAAAAATTTTTGGTTATGGCCTGTGAAGCTGCAATTCAAACTTTTGAAAAGAAATTTGAGAATTCTAAGACTTTTTTTTTTCATATCAATGTATTATATCAATTTCTAACATTTTTAATAACAACACCGAAAATTTAGAAATTGCTTGTGTGTTTATTATGAGTGTTTTTTGCAAAAACATATTAAAAGGATGCATAATTTGGAGGAGGCAAGTTGTAGTTACGTAGGGACTGATGAAAAGATGAGAATCTGCAAATGTATGTAAAGCAACTTAAGCAGTCGGTGTAGAATTGGGCACTGTACGAGTGACTTGACCTGTTCGTAAAAATTTTTGGTTATGGCCTGTGAAGCTGCAATTCAAACTTTTGAAAAGAAATTTGAGAATTCTAAGACTTTTTATTTTTTCATATCAATGTATTATATCAATTTCTAACATTTTAATAACAACACCGAACAATTGGAAATTGCTTGTGTGTTTATTATGAGTGTTTTTTGCAAAAACATATTAAAAGGATGCATAATTTGGAGGAGGCAAGTTGTAGTTACGTAGGGACTGATGAAAAGATGAGAATCTGCAAATGTATGTAAAGCAACTTAAGCACTCGGTGTAGAATTGGGCACTGTACGAGTGACTTGTTATTATTATTATTATTAAATAATAATAATAATAATAATAATAGTTTATTAATATTGTTATTATAATTATAATGTGTGAGTTTTATGAAAAGTTTTCATGTTTCTATCTATTTTGTGAAGATCCCTAACCAAGTGCCTGACACGTGTTAACAAGATCGAGAAAAATATTAACAATGTGCTCAACTGCCAGAAGCTTCTCACAGACAAACTTTTAAAGGTAAGAGCAACATATTCAGTTAGAAGTAAAAAATAGTACAATATTCACGAGATATCTCACTGTCTTTTAACCCGAATTGGTGTGTTCTTTATCCCAGTTCGTATGTTGTGGGGTCTCTGTGGTTTCCAACTTTTTAAATATTCAAAATGAGTATTTGAAGAGAGTAAACTATTTCAAAAGAGAGTACGCAAAATTTCCTAGAAAAACTCTCATTGTAAAGTATATGCGTTTTAATTGAAATTTTTTAAAAAACGCTTAGGGCTGTATTTGACTCCCTGACTTTCAATGAGGATTATTATATGCATACAATTTTTTATAGAAAAATTAGAAGACAAAAAAAAAAACATTATTTTATTTGTTTATGGCTAAATCAATAATATTTCTTCTCCATATCTACACAATAGTTTGAGTTTATGTTTGAATCAACAATACCTTTGAATCATCACTTTTTTTTATTCACCATGAATTGAGGTTATGTTTGAATCATCAATATTTCTTCTGCGACCTTGATTTGAGTTTCATGGTTGAATCATATATTTTTTCTTCTCCACGGTGATTTGAGATTATGTTTGAATCAACATGTTTAAATCATCAATATTTCTTCTCCAATTGGATTTGAGTTTATCTTTGAATTCATCAATATTTCTACTGCACCATGATTCAATCTGCAGCAAAAGACGATGTGTACAACCGAGTTGCTGAACTGGGAGTCGGGCTACCGATCCTACGACACTGTTGGGAATGTGACCCATGCCCAAGAGCACCAGTACCAAGCTCTGAACGAACCAGCAGCATCACCTGCTGGGCAGATGGACGTTAGTGTGGCCGAAGCTAAGGCAGACTCGAATGGCTCAACTGGCGCTACATCCATCTTGTCTCCCGAAGGACATTACGGCAATCTTGGTTACACTCAGGGGCTTTCGTCGCAAGTAACAGAGGGGTAATGAGAAAACCAACTTTTCAGAGTTGCTTTTGGTTTCATTATTGTATCAATTCTTTGTTAATTTTGTACAATGATTCTGAGTATTTAAGAAGTTAACTACTTTGATTGTGCTGTATATTTACCAGTATACTCTGATTATTCATTTATAAAATTGTAATTTTTGCCAAACATAATTTTATGGATTGCTTGACAAAGTTAAAATTCAAAGAACTACAATTTATTTTATGGCTAAACTGTTATTTAAATGCAATGAATTATAATTATTATTATAATTACAACGACAACAACAAAAAGGATAATAGTAATAATAATAATAATAATAATAATAATAATAATAATAATAATAATAATAATAATAATAATAATGATAATAATAATAATGATTATGACAATAATCATAATAAAAATAAACAACAACAACAACAACAACAAAAATAATAATAATAATAATAATAATAATAATAATAATAATAATAATAATAATAATAATAATAGTAATA
>RQTK01000999.1:144859-182828 GCA_003991915.1 Elysia chlorotica | reverse complement strand
GGGGGGGGGGGGTAAAGGATACAGCGCCTCTACTACGTTTCAAAGCACTGAGCTATTCAAAACAGTTTTAGGTCGGTGATTAATTTCATTGATCCAGGCACATTGCGGGGGCACGCCCAATTAAAAAAATATTTAAATTTTATTCGCCGCGGTTCTGGTGGGAAACGCTCAGCATAGGCGCTGGTAGAGGAGCGGCCCTCATTAGTCTGAGTGAGTCCTCCCAGGGCGGGGCAAAAACAGACACAGCTGGGTTCTGGGGAGGGGGTAGTCCTGGGGTAGAACATCGGCTTCCGACACAGGAGGTCCGTGGTTCGAGCCCTGGAGATTTCGCCCCCTACTGTTTGGGTCGGTGTCAGTTAAATGTGACCGGCTGAGGTAGGACTCATGGTATCCCCACCCTGTCTCGTGTGTGGCAGCACATACAATTTTCCGACGCCTAATTAATATTGCTGATGTTGGCCGGTGGAAGCTGTGAGAGCATACGTGCCTATTTTGATCCGGACCTGAGACGGTTTACCATCATGCAAAATCACTGGCAAATCTAAAAACACTGTTTCTATGACAAAGCTCAATCTTGGTGCTTATTGCCACTGGCGTCTTTCTCACCGTGGAGAGATCGGCGCCTCTCTTTATCTAGTATTGAATATGCATGGAAAGGGAATCTCTCAGTTGGTTTCTCGAAGTATCCTGTTCGGAAATTGGAGCACCGGCTGAAATTCACACCTCTCTCTAGGATTAAACATCTCTTAAATCTTTTTAAAAAAATCTATAGGACGGCGGAACCCAAGAGCGGAGCGCAAGAGCGAGGGCTCGATCCTTGGATCTCCTGCGTCGGGAGCCGGTGGTGTAACCTCAGCTCCCCCCCCCCTTTTCAACCCCCCTTGAATTTCAAACAACGGAACTCCAGTTTATCAGCACAGAGATCTACACGACACCATGTTTTTGCTGCCATATCCACAGCATTTTTGATATGATAACTTCATGCAATCCGTGGGCTGAAGACACAGTCGACTCATTGATTTGCACTAGGGCTGGCTTTTCCCCAGACATTGTGCGCCAAAAACACACAGAAAAGCATAAAATAAACAACAGTTGAATAGCATAATAGATACAGAACATATGTAGAAAAAACCTGTAAATCTGAGGTCACGGCAGGTAGTGGGGTGCACGGTGCGAGTGCTACCTCTGAAGCATGTGTTCAAAGTTTGCGCCTAAGAGTTCAGTCGCCAGGTACCACGCTCGAATTCTGAGTGGCGGGGTCAGATTCCATCCAGATAGTCGTGAAAGTGTCAGATCTCTAAGCTTTGGTTTGTAACTGCCTCTAAATAGTCGCAATAGCAATAGATTTTTTTTTTTTAGCAAAGAGGTTTCGTTCTTTTAACTTTGAAGAAAGTATCTGATTAGGATTCCATTAGCAATTGTTGTTTGATACGATATCTCCACCAATGGCTGCTTGTATATCTACCTAATCAACTACTTATCTATATTTTGCCCTTTCATTTTTACATATTCTCAATAATAATAATAATAATAATATGATAATAATAATGATGATGATGATAATAATAATAATAATAATAATAATAATAATAATAGTAATAATAATAATAATAACAATAAGATAATGATATTAATAATTTTATTTAAACTGCGCTTTCCACCGAGGTATCAAAGAGCTTTACATTATTGAAAATAAAAGCATATAAAACGTACACTATAAACATCAAACAGACGTGTGATAATTAAAATACGTAACACAATATTATTACTAAACATAAACAATACAATATCTTATGCGATAATTGTGGCTGGGTAACAGATTCTAACTTGACAGATATTTTTTTTAAAAGAGGTGTTTTTAAATATTTTCTAAAAAAAAAGGGAGTCACTAGACATTGATCTAATAGAAAGACATAGAAAGTTCCAAACAATAGGGCCAGCTTTGGAAAAGGGTCGAACTCCATATGATAGAAGATTGGTCCTATGAGTGTGCAAGAGACTTTTATTTTCAGATCGTAACTGACATCCAGGATTTTATGGAGAGATAAGTTCTTCTATGTAGGAGGGTGAGTTCTTTCTTTGCGCTTGAAAACAAGGAAGAGCAATCGTGTACTCCATTCTAGCCGAAACTCGGAGCCAATGAAGGATTCTGAACTGATGAGTAAAACTAGTTTTGTTGAAGAAATCAAATCTTAATACAAGTCTAGCCGCTCTGTTCTGAACTCTCTGTAATTTATGTGTTCGACAACTAGGAAGATCGGCTAAGGAGAGTCGCAACAGTCTAGGTGTGATAGCACAAATGCACACACCACTGTTTTAAGTGACTGTGAGTCAAGGTATTTCTTCAATTGATTGATCTTTTTAAGTTTGTAATTTAATATTCTAGTTATGCTGTTGGTATGCTCATCCATTGTAAGGTCGAGAATCACGCCTAGATTGTTTTGTTTTATGACAAACTTCAATCGTACTTTTATCTATTGAAAGGTTTAGATTTGGCATGTTGTTTATATTGTTGCTGATTCCACATAGACACACCTCAGTTTTATCGCCGTTCAGCTTCAATTTATTGCTCAACATCCAAATGCGTATGGTCTCGCAACATGCCTATAAATCGTCAATAACAAAATAAATTGTGGACATATTTATAAAGCTGAGTATCGTCAGCAGACATATGCCTACTAATTTTAAGGGGTCTAAAAGCGTTGGAAAGAGGTCTTACATAGAGCGTAAAGGGGATAGGACCAAGGACCGAGTCCTGTGGGACACCGAAACTGAGAGGTTTAAAACCAGAAAAGTTTCTATTTATGGCTACCGCTTTGTGATCTGTTGTAAGGTATGATTGAAACCACTTCAACAACTCCACCTAACCCAAAATTGACGCTAAGTCGATGAAACAGAATTGAGTGATCGATCGTGTCGAATGTTGCTGAGGTAATAATGTTATCAACGATACTTGTCCTGCATCACTAGATAATAATAGATCATTGGTTATTCGCAGTAAAGCAGTTTCAGTGTTGTGCGACTCTCTATAAGCTGACTGGTCAGGACCTAAAAGGTTGTTTGAAAGCAAGTGCGCCTTGAACTGAGCAAGAACAACCTCTCAAGAATTTTAGAAATAAAAGGCAAGTTAGAAACTGGGCGATAGTTTTCCCAAGTTCTCAGGGTCAAGGTTTTTTTTAAAGGGGTGTTACAAGCGCTTTTTTCAAAGAATTTGGAACAACTCCACAGTTTAGTGAGGTGTTGATGATGCTAGTGGCAACAGTGTGTCTAGACATTGCAATAATAAGTTGGTGGGGATTGGATAGAGATTAGATTATATGACTTAGAGGGGGATGATAAACTATTTTTACATCTAAGGTGGATACTCATTGAAAGGCATTCAAGAACTGACCGTTAAATTGTATGTCGAAAGCATCAAACTGAATAGCGTGGTTAGAACATCGATCAATATTGTTTCTAGTAACACATATCTTGTCTATAAAATATTCAATAAACGCACAAGTAATTTACCGATCAGTCCTCTAATGATCTTTTTTTCTATCAATCTACCAGTCTATTGGTTGAACCACCGTCCTGAATATCTTGGTACATTTTAGTTTATTGCCAATAAAAACAATCCTATGAGTGGGAACCACTTATAGTGCGTGTGAGGTGACTGACAACTTGTCTGATACGTATGTGGGCATGGTTACAAGTTTCGTCTTTACCTCTCAGTCCTTGTGTAGGTCGAGATAAGAATCAGCCCTTTGTCTTGATTTCTCCAAGCATCTCCAAGCGTATCAGTTCTGCCCCTTTTTGTACGGTTTTATCTTGTTCTTATCTGGATCCTTTTCCCTCTCGAAACGCGTAAACGTTTTAAGGATCGCGGATTTTGTTTCCTCCAGCGGGTTTTCCCATCATCGCGTTCAACTCGCCTCGCTGGCTTCCCACCCCATCTACATCTAGATCCTCACCAGCCTGTCTTTGGTGCCCCGTGAGTACCGATACCTTGCTTTATAGTGGAGCGTGCAAGTAGCCGACTACCCCCCGAACAGATCAACCACCGCCTGGCTGCGATGAGTCCCGGGGCACGCCCCAGTACTCCTCTCGAGTGATGCGCTGACAGCTTATTTGTAAATACCCGTCCAGACCTACAGCGCCTCTCGGGTCGCTCTTCTTTCATGTGTGCATGAACTCCCAGCCTGAGGGAGGGAAGACCTCACAGGGGAAACACAGCCAGATAGATCTACATGTTAATGGATGGGGCAATTTAGAACGCTTTGTAACCGGTGATCGTGCAACACATGCATGCCTACCATTAATATGATGCTAAATGAAAGACTGGTGAAACACAATTTGTACTTAAATTAATACCCCAAACATCAGAAAATGCGATGGCTATGGGAGAGAAACTAGTGTTCAGACCAGTGCTTAAGATGGTGCTCTTTAGTGGGTGATATATGACGCCTCTTCAACAGTATACAGTCATGAATAATTGTCTCTTTTTATGTTTTAGCACTTACAAATTCACATGTTATCGCGCCCCCTTCAACACCCCGCCCACTGTTCGCCTTACAATTACCCACATTAACAAAAACCACAAGACTACGTAATTTTATCGGTCTCTCCCACACAATTTTCAAACAAAGTTAATGGTCAAATGTTTTAGAATAATAAACAATATTTAATGTCGGAGTAGTAACAATAAATTGGTCTCAATGTTAATGTGGTGCATTTTTTCTCTCACCACTCCTACTATGTACTCCCACACAAATTGGCGATTCTTTTCACATATAGTTCTTTCGTTTGATCCAGAACATTTTTGTAATACCATTACTTGTGTGTTTCCCTCTAGCTTACTCATGGCAATTAATACCTTTAACGTAGCCGATATTCGTGTAGCGAATAATAGTATTTCTTATACTGTTTCAAAAAGGATTTTAATTACTATTGGAAATCAATAATGATATGATTATTTGATTGCTAATATTTCAATCTGCTAGACCAACAGGCATTGTGTTATATCTGCACCCTAATGAGATAGAAAAATGACAAACATGTCGGTAAAGGTAGATCTGAAGATGTTGAAACAAAATATTGTAATAACCTGTTCGCACATTGAACTAAGGTCAAAACGATCATTAACTAATAACTCAAAATGTACAAGTTTACGCTGCCGCGTTCAGTGAATGGCGAAAAGATCGTAAAAATGCATCGCACAAGGCGCACTTAGGTACTTGGAAAGACAGACGCTTTATTTTGATCGCGCACACAAGATTGAACAAACACACTGAGTTCGTTGTCAATCTGTGTGAGAGCCTGCTCAGCCTGATCTTAAGCTGTGTTTTTACTGTGTATCCTCTTCAGGAGAACGTAAAAAATAATTGAATACCTGTCGGTAATCTGAGGTTTTTCTTTTGCAGTTTTTAGACTGGGATGTGGCAACAACAGGTGTTTAAAGTTGAGCTAAAAGGTGTCTTACGACAGAAACAAAATGTACAGTTTCAAAGAGTAATTGTGTTTTAACCGTAGCAATTTAAATCGTTTATAATAATTAATCTCACACATTACTAACACATTCCGATAATGAATTTTTACCACGAACAGCTAACACACAACAATACCAAAAGATCACCGGAAAAAAATTCAAAAGCTTTCCATGTAGAACATACAAAAGTTACCGAGCAAGTGTTCAGATACCTTGTCAACAATAAACCTTGTCACACACAAGCGTCTAACAACATCAATTTAAAACCACCCTGTTGATATGTAAGTAGATAATGTGCTCATGACTTCACTTATTTCTAATTTATCACCTTAGCAATACTAGAATCATCATGCCCCTTATCCACCTGTCTTTAGCGATGTCTTTCAGATGCGAAATTCATGCATACTTTCATAACGACGCCTGCTTTGGCCGACCAGAAGTAATAAAGTCTCGTCCGTTTGCTCATTGTTCAGAGCGACACCCCCCCCCCCCCCCCCCCCCCTTTCCTATTGCCTTGTCTCTTCTAGACGAAGCAAAAAAGGAATTAAAAGAACTTCGGAGATATTATTTCAAAGAGTTATGATATAGAATGATACCAGCGTTGTAACGCAAAAAATTAAACTATAATTAACTATACTCTGCGCGGGCGCTCTAACCGTGAAAATAGAAAGCGTGATCCTACATGCTCAATGTTCATGCGCATCTTTGTTACCCAAGGCATGGACAATGTTTCTATTTTTGGTATAGGCGTGAAACTGATTCTATAGCTAATGAATGTGATGGCACGATTGTAGGCTACTTTCGTTAAAGTAAAAGTGATGTCACTGCTAAATCTAACTAGTATACCGGAATGTTTCACAAAAAACATATAATGTGACAATAGGTATAGGACCTGTCTCTTCTACAATTCGTTCCACACTTACTATAATATTATTATACAATTTTACACATTACTCACATTCCGATTGGGCAGAGAGTTGTCCAAAATAGTTTTACCACCTATTTAGTCTTCAAGTTGTTGTTTTTTTTATCTCACTCTTCAGAACCAATACAATTTGTTGTATAAATAATTGTAAATTTTTAAAAATGCTGAGGAAGACTAGGTGCATGATCTAAGTGGATTTGATGAAATATTCAAAAAATAAGAAAGAGAGAACTGAAGACAACGAGTGCAATCTGTCTCACTGGTTCATTTTCCTCCATGAAAAACGCATGCACTTATACTGTTGCAAAAAACAAGCAATTTGTTTCTACATAACAATATGTTCTCGATATGTGTTTTTGTTTAGATTTTTTGTGTGTGTGTTTTTGTCTGTCTGTTGCTATTTTTAGAAACATCACACGAGCACAGTAATCCCACAATAAATGTTTGTGTTCCACCAAACTTTAGTTATTCCTTGGAGATATTCTTTAAACTTGTTTCTAATCTACTTTCGGTTAATTAGGGACTCAGGAAGATAAGGTTTAGAGGAAAAGTCGAGTTTCAAAAGATGCTGTGTTCGTAATTGCCTCCTATCTAAAAGAGGTCCATGGTACGACTGAAAGTTCTGTTCTTTTACCACGAAAAAACTAGCACCATGCTCACTTATGACTTCCTAAAACGCTTCTGAGTCGCTGGTTTTCAAATTATAATTATTATCATTTCATAAAAATATCTTAAAGTGCCTGTTGTGTTTGTTTCCTTCAGGAGCACTGCTATTGTAATAAAGAGAATGCAGGTAGGTAAAATGTTGTTAGATTTTTTTTCAATACGATTGTACCAATCAACCATGGCCTATTTTAAGTCCTTTTTGAAAATATTAAGTTATAAACCTCTACGTCTTAGCTATGACAATTTAAGTTATCTTTAAAATTAGTGTCTCTGTAATTTAATACCATAACTGATTATTTCAACACGCTATTCAAATTAGTACGGGACAAGCGTACCTTGTCAAGTAAACCTTCCGCCGTTAGCAAAATGGAAGCTTAGCTTAAGAGAGAGAGAGAGAGAGAGAGAGAGAGAGAGAGAGAGAGAGAGACAGACAGACAGACAGACAGACAGACAGACAGACAGACAGACAGACAGACAGACAGACAGACAGACTGACAGACAGACAGACAGAAACAGAGACAGAGGAAAAGAGAGAGTATAAGACATCGAGGGAGAGAGATGGAAAGCGTGTGAGGAAGAGAAAGAGTGAAAGAGTTTTACCGCACATCATCTCCTTTTTAACACTGAGCCTGTGTTTCTAAAAGTTAATGTTTATGTTAATGTTTTGATATGAATCATCCTTGGTCAGTGGTGGCATCAAACAAAATGAATGGAAGGCCTGAAAATGTTCTAACCCCAATCAAGAGCAGACTCACACATTCGTTATTTTATTCAATCGGTGTTGAGACAGTGGAAAACGTTTTCTAGTTCCGTAAAGAACTCTTAAAATGTAGACACTTAAAAAAATAGTTTGTAAATAGCTGAGGAGTAGTCAACCCTGAAGTTTCAACTAGAACGGGAGAAGGAGAAAAAAAGAAACTTCGACAATAAAGAAAGAGCTGACAGGGAAAAATGCATCAGGAAATGATAATATATTGTTTTAACACAATATACACATATTTTTTTACATGCGAAGTGTCATAACGTAAGTGCCTGCCTGCAAACCGTTCGATTTTTTAAATAGAGGATGGGCATGTTCATCCTACCGTGGGGTGCAGTTCTTTTGTTTTGTTTCTTTTACTGGAATCCATGGCTCTGGAAATCCCCATCGTTACCAGGACAAGCGATTTCAACTCAAGTTTTTCTTGTCTAGACGCTGTGAACAGTTTTACCCTACCTAAACCGCAAACACGTGCCAGAAATTTCTGGTTTTAACTTGTTTTTCTTAAAAAAAAAAAAAAAAAAAAGCGATGAGGATAGTAAACCATACCAGCAAAGAAGAAGCAGCCTAAATACATTTATTACAATGCACGCTTTTTCATTCGATTTTGAAGAAAAACTTTAGTCTTCGCAAATATGCACTTGCGTTTTGTTTTGTTTTTTAAGTGGAAGGTGTTTTTCCTAAAAAGCTTTAGCTTGCATTGAAAATGCTTCGATTGTACACTGCCAAAATTCACTAGACATTGTATTATGGACGTGGGAACAGATTTTGTCTCCGATCCAGAAAACTTGCAACAGCTGCATATTTTCTAAGTTGGCATACAACAAGGTCGAGACGTCGCGAGGACAGCTTGAACATTCGGGAAATCCCATTGAAAATTAATAAAGTTAACAATGAAAAGAAGCAAACGAAACAAACAAACAGAATCATATTAAATATCAGAAAATTAGTTGTGAACAACACACATTTTTATAATCACTATTTTCAACATCATCGATGCTGCCAAGAAACTAAGTAAATAGGACATTAGGCTGACAGCTACACAGTCCTTGGTTCGAATCCTAGATTAGCTTTTCTTGCAGCGGTGATGAGATTTGACTCCAGCAGATGTGTTTCTCTGACTGCGAAGTTCAAAACGACACAGGTCTTTGTCTTAGAGCGATGCAGAAGGTCCTGATCTCGAGCCCCGCTCTGCTCTTGCGTTTTTTGTTTCCTATTGTTTGCGTCGGCAGATGTATAATTTGATCGGTGAAATCTCACTAGGAGGTCTCGTAGACCCTATTATATCTTTCTAAAACTTTGAAAGCTTCGCTATCTTTTTCGAAAGATTTACTCTGCCACACACATCAATAATGAAGTTGCATAGCTAAAGCGCTAATCGACTAGAGTAAATGTATATTTAAAACAATCAACCATTTTAGATCCTTGGAACATAGTAAAGAAGTCAGGCTAACGATTATACAGACATTTGACCTGTACAGTATGTACATAGATCCACAGTCAAACTTTACCCAGAGTAAACTAAGCTTACAGAAATGTGACTTTTTCTTCACCGCTTTTTGGCTCAGGTTTTTCTCTTTAGAAATCACATTTACCAAATAGGCATGTGGATTCTCCAGGAGTTACCGAACCTGTTTAGAAGCCTTGAACTCGGGTTAACTCTAGTTAGCTCATTAGGCAAATGGGGTGGGTGTTCTAGCATTTAAAACAATACGTAAGGCGGGCAAACGGGAAAAAACGATTTTAGATCTACACAAAATGACACTCCGTGGTGCCCCTTTTTGAACATCACTCATGCCTTCCAACAAGTCTCAGTTCAAATAAAAATTTTAAAAGGCTTGCAATAACAGTTCCTCTAAAGCTTTCAACAAACAAAAATTATGTAAGAAAATGTATAACAGACCTTCTTGGCTATCGAAACTATTATAGAATATTGGAAATGAAACTCTATATTTCATACAATTTTAAAAATTATTCAAACAGCGTCACAGTGTGTATTTGTTCATTTTAAAAGAAGCGAAAATCAGGCTTAGGGTCCAGCTGTACAGAGAATGTCCGTTTTATATGGGCCTTCTGTACAAGAGCTGCTCAGTGGGATTACGCTGGCAAAAAACAAACAGCAGCAAATGACCATTCTAATAGTCACACAATGATCACCTTATATCAGGCAACGATAAGATCCCTTCTGTTCTCCACATTGGCTAGTCGTCCCGAGTCTAGCGATATCAAACCGTTTCTCTATAATCCTGACCTCAGTCACTGGCGCCACAAAGCAGAGATATAACTATTTTTGCTGTTCGGGGGGAGATAGTTAAAAGCACAGATTGAATAAATTCGCTATGGCCATAATCTTTAGGATAATTTTTTTAAAAGTAATTTGTTGTTATATTCGATTCGTTTTACATCTCCTTTTTGTATCGAAGTGGATAGATGAGCTACCATCGCGCGATTTCCGCCCGTAAATGAGTGCCTTGAAATGAATAATATTCATTTAATTTACAAAAAAAATGTAAAAATGGCAATGGCAAGGTCGAGTTCGCGCTACCCGGCAGCCCTGTTACTCATCGAGATTGACATTTTATATGACATGTAAATCATCTGGAAGCAAGCAAAAAACATGGCGTCTATTGCGTCATCTATGACACCTCAGCGGAATATGGAACAGGTAGATTTACGCTATTCGTGAACAGTGTAAATATAACTTGGCATGGCACGAACCGCGAAAACAAATTTTTCTTGTTCTTTATAACCGGTCACGCAGTCTTCGATTTTTACCGTGATCAACGTCCGATCTAAGTTTGAATTTGAAACTTAAAATCGAGAGTGGACCTGATATATCAAAATAATTCTCATACAAAAGTTTTCAAGTTTTTTGGAAAGCGATATCCTGAGAAAGTTGGTTTCATTGTTTATTTCAGCAACCAGGGTATTTTGCGGAGGGCCCCTAGATAAACTCGGACAATTTTTACACAAAGACTGAAAGGGATCACCAGGACAACAAACACAGATCCGACTAGATGAAATAAAAACGCTTGATCAGGATTCGAACTCAGGACTTACTGGCTAGAAGTCGCGCGCCTGCCTGGAGATCGAACCAACAGTCCTTTGCACGCTAAGCCGCGACCTGTACTGAGAGATGTAACCCTTATCCTTTTGTCACCCATCACCCGCAAGTAGAATCAACATTTGTAACCAACAAATTATCGAAACAATAAAGTCCTGGACAAAGAAGCCTAAGCCTGCGTTCATAAAGGCGACAGATTTAAGTGATCGAAAATCTAGGTACCGTAAGTTATAGGAATCAATCTATGTAATTTCTGCAAACATTTAGGTAGACGGTTTAGTCTCTGCGCCGATAAGTAATTCAGGCGACATAAAATTTTATAGGAATTCAATTTTCATTCCTACTTGCCGATTTCAGCGGGCACGTGGCCCCTTCTTCGCCTGGTCGCTGAGTGAGTGAACTCATGATGTCTGGACAGGTCAAAATTTCACTGACCATTTTATCATCGAGGCGTAGAAAAAACCTGATTTGATTTTTGAAATCAGCGATACAAATTCTAGGGGTCCGTCGAGCAGCATTTCACATAGTGAAGTATTTTAAAAATGCATTTTTTTGCTTCTTTTCTTAGTGGACCTGTGTGAAATAGAGGAGTGTCCTGTCTCCTTGCCAGTGTGTGTGAATGCGTGCATGTGTTTGTGCAGAATCAGTGATTTTTCGTTATTAGCGACCACACACTACACACACTGCGCGGCTCTGTGTACAGCCATCGGTGTGTTCGGCGACAGAAGAATTATGTCACCTACACGCCGAAATATGTTTCGTAGCTCTCCGTAGGAGCCCTAAGGCATTTAAAATCACGAGTCTTTAAATTTTCAGAGGTTCACCACTTATATTAAAATGGGCATCATTTAATCTAATGGGAATATTTCACTTCACATTTTATTGCCATTGAGATAGTTATAAAATTAACGCTTTTGTTGTTGAGAAGAATCCATGGTTTTCTAAAGATGTCACAATTATCATTACAGATTTTTTAAAATAAATAAAAATCGTGCAGATGCACCGTGCGTCAAATGTCAGGGTAGGTGTTGACAGCTCATCAGTCTTAAATTTATAAAGTCACGAAGTCAATTATACCCACAGATAGGGCACAGTATAGACATTAGCATCTGAACTGTTTTGTATAATATAATTTCACTTAAACCTTTAAACGGGACCACATTGCCCGCATGGGTTACAAACCTACTTTACAGAGTACAGAATAAATTAAGACATAATATCCATTCATCTCCTGCCCTCATCGTATAGGAGGTGTGGGAGTGAGCGCTGTTGCCCTTTGTTGAGTGCTGCTCAATTAATTACTGCGCTGCGTGGAACTGAGTACCCGGCCCAGCATCACGGAGGTGAACTCTGAGCATATTGGCAACACCAGTCGAGGACACGATGTCGTGACACTCATCTGCCCACGCCCTGTGCTGGTTGTCAAATCGTTATAAGATTACCATGTTTCAAGCAATCATAGAGAAAGGCAGGCGGATAGATATTTTGGGTAGGTACATAGATACAAAGACATATATAAGTTGATAGATAGATAGATAGATAGATAGACAGATATATAGATAGATAGATAGATGGATAGATAGATAGATAGATAGATAGATAGATAGATAGATAGATAGATAGATAGATAGATAGATAGATAGATAGATAGATAGATAGATAGATAGATAGATAGATAGATAGATAGATAGATAGATAGATAGATAGATAGATAGATAGATAGATAGATAGATACGTTGTGTCTAAATGCTAGTGTAAGAACATTCTTTTTTCTCTCCGTGATATATGATAATATGGATCACACCCATCCATACACAAATACGCTTTTTGTTTTCAAATACATCGAATGATTATTTTCTATCTACCTTATTTTGTAGCTAGTATAAACAAGATAAGATTTTTCCTTGGATTGACAATTGTATATCTTATCTTTTCACAGAGGGAAAATGTGAAGGCAATGAGCTCAAAAGATTTCACAGGGGGAATATACATGCAACGACATTCCAATGTTTCAGAACGATGAGAATGTATAGAATATTGACATCTAAAGTTTTTACAGAAATGAGAGTTCGAGAAAACTGATATAACAAATTCAAGAATATGAGAATAAAAAAATGAGAGCAGTAGCATTCGTTTTTCTCACAAATAGAATATGAGAATACCGACATCCAAATGTTTCATAGAGAGGAGAATATAAGAAAATCGGCATCTAACTGTTTGCTGCCCAGCCTCAGTACAAAAAAATAACAGTTACTTTTGTTACTGTCCCGGTGCTGCTACTTGCTATAACTACTTAATCTGTAGATATGTTGGTGTTCTTTCGAATGGGAACATCATTTACTTAAGATTGTCCACATAAATATTTTTAAAGGCAATTTAGTGCTTCACGATAACAAGGGAAAGTAGAAATAAACATGTCTTAACAGGTAATTACATGAAGACAGGTGAACAGAACATGTAGTTGGATAGAAAAGAAACTATTCAAAAGTGGGCTTGATAAAAAAAAATGAGGCGACGAGCCACCTTGTCCTCCATAATCGTACAGGGGTAAACCTTTCTTATGGCCGCAAAGAAACTCGAGTGCAGCAGAGAGGTGAAGGGTGAGCAGCTGAAAAATGGGAGCGTGAATTCTTTTATTGTCTGGGAATCGAGGACGCCTAGTGTGGGTTATAAGGGTAGCAGCCACCGCTGCCGACTTGAATTGAGTTGGCTTAACGTCCAAGATCAGCACAATATAGGCTAGATATAATGCGGACGGGCCCCAAGACTTACGTCTGATAATTTAATGTGATGCCGCAGACGAGACTGTGTGGGGATACCATGACTCTTGTCTCAGCTGGTCACATTAGACTGACACCGGTATTTTTGCTCAAGCGAGTCAAATTTAGGACCAGGTTAAACAGAAAACGGTATTTGAAAGGGCTCGGAAGAAAAAAAAAGACAGAGTGAAACAGAAAAGAGGAATATATGGAAACGACGAGAGGAAAGGGAATAAAAATTGAAAAGCATAGGAAAATAATATTCTATGAAAAGAACCTTGGAGAGATAAAATTCATGGGAGTTTTCCCGTCGCGCTTCTCCATAAAAAAGAAGTTTCGAAAGGGGAAACGACATTGACGTTGATGAGGCATTGCGACATGGCGAGAAGCCTCTTAAGTTCTCTCTCTCTCTCTCTCGCTAGTGCTGCTCAATTAATTACTGCGCTGCGTGGAACTGAGTACCCGGCCCAGCATCACGGAGGTGAACTCTGAGCATATTGGCAACACCAGTCGAGGACACGATGTCGTGACACTCATCTGCCCACGCCCTGTGCTGGTTGTCAAATCGTTATAAGATTACCATGTTTCAAGCAATCATAGAGAAAGGCAGGCGGATAGATATTTTGGGTAGGTACATAGATAAAAAGACATGTACAAGTTGATTAATAGATATATTTGATATATAGATAGACAGATAGATAGATAGATAGATAGATAGATAGATAGATAGATAGATAGATAGATAGATAGATAGATAGATAGATAGATAGATAGATAGATAGATAGATAGATAGATAGATAGATAGATAGATAGATAGATAGATAGATAGATAGATAGATAGATAAATATATAGCCCTACGTTGTGTCTAAATGCTAGTGTAAGAACATTCTTTTTTCTCTCCGTGATATATGATAATATGGATCACACCCATCCATACACAAATACGCTTTTTGTTTTCAAATACATCGAATGATTATTTTCTATCTACCTTATTTTGTAGCTAGTATAAACAAGATAAGATTTTTCCTTGGATTGACAATTGTATATCTTATCTTTTCACAGAGGGAAAATGTGAAGGCAATGAGCTCAAAAGATTTCACAGGGGGAATATACATGCAACGACATTCCAATGTTTCAGAACGATGAGAATGTATAGAATATTGACATCTAAAGTTTTTACAGAAATGAGAGTTCGAGAAAACTGATATAACAAATTCAAGAATATGAGAATAAAAAAATGAGAGCAGTAGCATTCGTTTTTCTCACAAATAGAATATGAGAATACCGACATCCAAATGTTTCATAGAGAGGAGAATATAAGAGAATCGGCATCTAACTGTTTGCTGCCCAGCCTCAGTATAAATCAACAGTTACTTTCCCGGTGCTGCTAGTTGCTATAACTACTTTATCTGTAGATATGTTGGTGTTCTTTCTTTCGAATGGGAACATCATTTACTTAAGATTGTCCACATAAATATTTTTAAAGGCAATTTAGTGCTTCACGATAACAAGGGAAAGTAGAAATAAACATGTCTTAACAGGTAATTACATGAAGACAGGTGAACAGAACATGTAGTTGGATAGAAAAGAAACTATTCAAAAGTGGGCTTGATAAAAAAAAATGAGGCGACGAGCCACCTTGTCCACCATAATCGTACAGGGGTAAACCTTTCTTATGGCCGCAACGAAACTCGAGTGCAGCAGAGAAGTGAAGGGTGAGCAGCTGAAAAATGGGAGCGTGAATTCTTTTATTGTCTGGGAATCGAGGACGCCTAGTGTGGGTTATAAGGGTAGCAGCCAGCGCTGCCGACTTGTGAGCGTTGATTGATGGCGACACCGGTGTTGTAAATCTCTGAAGCTTTGCAACTATCTGATAGCGCTAAAGGATCAAAATTGATCCAATTATTAATTTAAAAAAACCCCGAGGCATGCACCAATACAGGATGTAATAACGGTCATGGAGTTGATTCCTAATGAGCTAGCGTATTTGTTGGTCTTCATTTGGCAGAACTACTGTCTTTGAAGAAAACCTAGCTAGCCTCAGAAACGTTAGGATTCCATAAATATGTAGTACCAGCTGTTCCGTGTATCAATGTGGGATGTAAGCGATTCTTTGTAGAATAGAAGCTCTCTCCTAGCTTTACGTATTCTAGGTTCCCAATGAAGATCATATACGGCGGTGGGTACGGAGACTAACGTCTGAGAATTTTACGTGGTGTCACACACGAGACAGTACTACTGTCTCAGCTGGTCACAATATACTGACACTGACTCAACCAGTACATGTGGTGTTTGCTCCGCCTATTTTTATAATGGGAGATCTATCGGCGATGCCAGAAAGTGGAGTAATAGAAGGTATACACAGGAATTGTCGTCGCAGGTTCGAAACAATTCTCAAACTTCTTGCCTTGAATAATCTTGGGGTCTTTACTCTTCCAGCTTTACCCTGTCTGGCGCGCGGTTTCATCTCGCCAAGTTGATACAAGTTTACAATTATTATTTTGAAAAAAGAAAAAGTAGTTAAAGAACGATTCTTTGATTGAGACACACTGATGCTTGTAAAATCTAGTCATTTTTAAACATCAAAGTGGATACAAATTTCACACTCCATAAGCCTGAAGCAAAAGGGACAATGGCTAGTAGTGAGAAGATGCGACAAAGTTCCTTCCACATGTCGATCTCATGAAACCTCACAAGAGAGTAAAGCAGCCTTTTATATTTTTAACATCCATGGCGGTTAATTTGGTCACTATTTTTATGTACACGTTGACAGACAAGACGTTCTTGATAACTGGATTGCTAAGAGGCCAGAGCTAGCAGTGAATCAATATTGCATCATACTTTTTGGATATGAGGATATAATTTGAAACGAACTAGGCAGACCTATTGATATGATTATTTAATTAGGAAAAAGTTCTCTTACAAGGAAAAAATGCATTTGAAATGGACATCGGCCATTATTTTGGAGAAAAGCACTAGGCGACATTGATGGACATTTTCAGCTACCTAGAGCCTAACATCAAGTTCTAGACCTGTCCGTTTTTATGTAAATAGATAGATGTATTTGGCAAGACACTTTTCTGTTTGTTTTTACAAATTATCCTGACACCCCTCCGTTTACTAGGCTGGAGCTTAAAAGATATGTTTTGAACTCGCGAAATGTTTCCATACTGTTATACGAGTCGATGTTCTGACGCCCAAACCACCACCGCGAACTTTTTCGGCCGTTATCAAGTCTCATATAGATTGACGAAATTAATACAACTTTGTATTTTGGAGATTTCATCTTTAAAATTTTCGCGAAGTAACAAAACCATACTCAAAGATCGGTGGATGCAAAAGGATTTTTCTTAAAAGCAATCTTTAAAAAAGTTTGTAAAAAAAAAAAAAAAAAAATTAGTTTTTTTTGTGTTTATTTTTTTTACATTAAATTTTGCTTGTTTTGTAATATCATAACCTCTGTTTTCTTTACAACCCATCCAGGAAAGGAGAAAGGAGTTCGAAACAAAAAAAAAAAAAAAAAACAACTCTGTGGAATTAGATTTAACTTGTTTTTTTTTTCACTACGGAAAACTTGTTTGAAACGTGCTTATTGTATTGCGTAATTGTGTTCCGTGAGCTCTTATCCATTATCAGCAAAATAAAGAAATGTGTTTAATCAGCAGTGATACAGTATCTGTGTAATCTGTTCTACGTTCATTTTGTTTGTATCATTTGGCTAGTCATAACAACATCTAGAAACATCAATGATCAATGTTACCTGCACTCACATGAGAATGGGGGCGCGCAAACTCACCTTGTTGTGCTATTTGTTCATTTGCATTAAACTCCACATGCCGAAAAACTGAGAAAATGAGGGAATGGAACACAAACACCGCTACACTCAAATAAGTATACAAGAGATGATCTCCGATTTTGACGTATTTGTAGTCCAGACTTTGCTTTTGACTTCTACAGGTTGCAAAACAATGCCTTTCACTTTCTGTTAGTGCTAATTTAATGACGTTAGCGGGGAAGATGTTCAAACGAACTCGCTACGAAAGCACCGCAGACTGGAGATCTAGATCTAGATCTAGTAGATGCGAGCTGGGCTGAGCAATCTAACAGGTCTGCTGGCTAATTCCACTGAAGGGGAAACCGAAGCGGGGATTGAAACTGCGCTAAGCGGCTGTGTCTGCTTGTCTGGCGTGGGGCGCGGGAGGGCATGGTGTTAGCGCCCGCGAGCTTCACAACTGGTGGTCTCTCCCGCCCCTCACATCCAGACCACAGGTTTCACTTTACTTTTCATATATAATTCTTTTTTTAATATTTATTATTCATGAGAAAGAATAGGAAATGCTGGCTTAAAAACTGGCACCTTTGATGTTTGTAAAATAACTTTTCTAAAAATTTGTTGTTGTTTTAAATTTAAAAAAAAAGGGGTGGGGGGGGGGGGGGGTGGAAACCTTCCATTTTGTTTTAACTTTTTTTTTTTAACTTTAGATATCTTCATCTTTAAAAATTTTTTTTTTTCAAAGAAGGTAAATTTAAAAAAAAAGGGGGGGGGGGGGGGAAACCTTCCATTTTGTTTTAACTTTTTTTTTTTAACTTTAGATATCTTCATCTTTAAAAATTTTTTTTTTTCAAAGAAGGGCGAGGACGAGCTATAATACATTTCGTAGACAGGTTACCTTTCAGTTAAAAAAATAAAAAGAGTAAGAGAATTAAGAACACCCTGCAAGTCTGCTGTAGACGAGAATGGAGTTAATTAGGATCCCAGATGACACCGTCTGTACTTGTACCCTGAAATGTGGATACTTGAGCTACCGCACTTATCCAAGTTAGCAGTGAACGACTAAAGACAGTCAGTACCAGTTACCTGCGCTGGAATACAACAGGCCCAGCACTCAGATCAATAGGCGCTCTCTGCCTCGTCATTTTTGTGCATTTCTTTATTTCTTTTTAGGTGTGAGATGATTTGAGTTGGTTTAACATCCAACGTCAGCCCTATGTAGACTATATTGTGGACAGGCCCCAAGACTGACGTCTGACAATTTTATGTGCTGCCACACACGAGACAGGGCGTGGATACAATGACTCCTGTCTCAGCCGGTCACATTACACTGACTTTTGTTAGGCGTATTAAAGCATAATTTGTCTGCTACATCATTTTGCTTTTTTCTCTTTTTCTTCTTCTCCTCCATTCATCAGGCACCATCTCCCCATATTTTCTATTCTCTTCTTTTTTTCTTCTTCCTCTTTGTCTTCTGACCTCTCCCTGTGTCTGTGTCTGTCTGTCTGTCTGTCTGTCTGTCTGTCTCTCTCTCTCTCCCTCTCTATCTCTCTCTCTCTCTCTCTCTCTCTCTCTCTCTCTCTCGATCTATCTCTCTATTCTGAGCTTTCTGCACGCCCGATTTGTTTTCCTTAACCATGGAGTGTATAAGATGAGGAGGCGGTTTAAACTTGGTGGTCTTGGGACCCGTACAATCTGGATACGCCCTGTAAGAGTATGAAATTCATTGTGGGGAAAGTTAAGTGTTATTTCATCGATGAATTGTATAATTGTCCTTATAATTATGCTGTTGTGACAAAATTGTAGTAAGAGGTTTTTAGTACAAGAAAGCGTGTTTGTATTATCACATATTATGTGAGCAGTTGGTGAGCTAGGCTCTTCTGTCCTTTTTGTTCGGACTTATACTAATCTAAGTTAGTTGTATTGTAGCCGGAATCGAGGCAGGGACAGATTGCAGATTGTGTGTTATTGTCTTTATTCTCTCGACAGAGTGAAGGGGCTCGTATTTCCACAGGACTTGTATTACGACGCGTCAGTGGGACTCCATGTATCAAAAACTCTTAGAGTAATTTGTGAAGTTATATTTGCCTTAGAGAGGCGTGCTGTGAATTTGTAATTGCCTTGTAGACGCGTATTTTGAATTTATGATACAAATATCTCTCTTTAATATAATATATATATATATATATATATATATACAATTATGAGTATTAAATGGGAACTATATCTGCAATCCCATCTGTATGAACATTCGATGAACCGTTGCCATACTCGTACTGTGCCATGTACCTGTCGCTGCCCGTCAATCTCGTCTTTGAGCTACCTATGAGCTCCTGTAAGCTGAGACGCTGTCCCATTACGTCGTTCTCAGCCTGCTTGTTCTTCACCGTCTGTGGTCTACCCTATTGTTGATCATCGTCAGCTTTACCATGGTTGCCGCCCTGGTGACCGTGCGCTTCAACATTACTTGAGCGTCATCATCGCCGGAGCGCCATCTTGGAATTGTTGTATTTGGCTCGTCATCGTCAGCAACCATAATATAACTGATTTTCTACAGCTTGAACTGTCTTAAATACACCTCTAGCCTTTAGTTTTAGTTAGCGTTTACGGGCCCTTTAATTGCATTTGAAATAGACAACTTTGCTGAATATCTTCCCACGCATATCATTACTTATATGTAATTTGTTTGTGTATATCATGTAAACGCGGATTCCTATGATTTGGGTTTATATTATGCCAACTTTCGTTAGTTGTTTGCTATTTTCCCCGTGATTTTTCTTGCCCCTTGTTCATACTAACACCCTTGCCTCGTCCAGCCTTACATCGATTACATCGGGAGTGGTGATCAGCTGAGACAGGAGTCATGGTATCCCCGCCCTGTCTCGTGTGTGGCAGCACATAAAATTGCCAGACGTCCGTCTTGGGGTCCGTCCACAATATAACATATATAGTGCTGCTGTTGGACGTTAAACCAACCCAACCCCAACCCAAACCCCAACCCACATCGTGAGTGAAGACAGTTTAGCCCTCATAATCGTCTATGAAAATGGTCGGTAAAAATTGAAGAAAATAACTATATGAAGTACATATAATTATAACTGAAGCCGAAACTCAAAGGAAAGGGAAAGGGGGGGGGGGTTCAGTAGGCAGAAAGAAGCCACTCCTACTCATAGATCTCTAGTTTGATTCACCGATCAGGCGATATTTTCCCCTATTGGTTGTGTTGCCGCTATGCATGATGTGAGTGATCACACCTTGTGTATCCCGCTCTGAGGTCCTGTCCACGTATTATCCCGCTCTGAGGTCCTGTCCCTGTATTCGGTGAAAATTTGGGAGACTTTAACCTGGCTGGGATAGAGCTTCGCCCTCTGCGATTAAAGGTTAACTTCAAAGTATCAAGTTCGTAGTCTTTTAACACAGCATTGCAAATATAAACCGTTCGTTTACTAATCGCTGAGGTTGTTTTTTTTACAAGTACAATTACGTTACTGTCATTCAACTTCCATTAAAAGACAGCCGTCTTTGGGCGAAAATCAAGCACGGTCTCAAATGTCTAGCATTATACATGTATTTAGTTTAATGTTAATCTGCATTAAAGACGGGGTGTGATCAGATATCTAAAGGTCCGACCCAGGAATCAAAACATCACCTGCCGCGGTATCATCCTATCGCAATGTTTCCATTAAACTTAAAGGAATGAAGGTACTGTTTTAGACGTGTTAGTCTCCATTCGGCAGCTAAGGGTGAAAGAAATGAAAAACCCTTCAATACTGGTATCAGTAGAAACCGGACATAAACTCTTTGGTCGTTTTAAGTCGAACAGGTTTCCCTAAGGCTCCTTTGGGGACAAAGACGGCGCCAGCAGAGACATACACATCGGACCCTCTGTTTACCCGCCCAGAGCACCACCGACTGAGCTATTTGACGCCCCATATCAGAATTATAAACGCCACTTTTCTAGCATATTACTATTAGACCTTCGAATGAAGTTGTAGACTATTTTTGTCACCTCCGTGAATTTTATATCTCTAACTGCAAGCATAAAACCGCGGGCTAACAGTCCACTTTAGCGTTTCTCGTCGCATTAGACCCAGTGAAGGTTAAACTTGGATAGAAAGAGAGGAGTTCGTTCCCTCCTCCAGAGTGCCGTTTTAGTGTTCTGTGAGGGGTTTTAACCAGGAGGGCAGCTCTTGGCCATTGGTCATAGCCAGGTCAACACGCCGAGCCATAAAGAGCAGGCAGCTTGGCTCTATAAACAGAACTTTATGCCTATACATAAAAAGGTCAATTCCTTCCCCACGGCCCTTATTGACATTATTTTACACCTAACCTAACTCGGAATATGATATGACTTACAGGGGCAGCGACTGGCCTTGAGCTAACAATTCAAACAAAAATAGGACGAAAACATGACAAAGGCAAGAACACAGAGGAAAAGTAGCAGCGCTATAGACTCACTAAACTCAGTGCCCGCTGCCGTAGCTAATACGATAACGGCCACGCCAGCAATGTTTCTTTCTTATCTTATTTTTACTTTACAACAATAATCAAAATGACATGATCATGAAAATTATAACTCTGAAACCTTTTGTCTCAGATAGATATAATAAATTGGTGAACATTTTTCAATATCTCACCGTCAATTTATTCGCAGCAAAGCGCTTAACGTGTTAGGCCTTGTCGAAAACTTATACTTATAGCTAAATCGTATGTTTTTTCCCTCGAGAAGAAATAATGATTGACACTCTGGTTAAATATTCAAATAGACAAATTGTATTCGTTGGTGTAGACGATTCTTGTGATATCCACAAATATTTCGACACGAGAGGGGCGAGATCGTTTCTAACTATGCCCGCAATATAGCGTAGGTTCTGACGGTGGACTTAGAGAAAACCAAATAACCATATTAAACATATTTAACTAAATCAGATTCTTTTCCATTGGACTTTGATCTAGATTATATACCACACCTTCATGACACTAACAGTGTACCGATTTTAATGGTAGACGGCCAGAGAATGCTAATCGTTTATCATCTATAAAAGCTTTGATAACTTCTCAGTGCATTTCAAGTCTAATAGCAAAAAATGAAAACAAAATAAACTCTAAAAGGACTGGATGCACAAATTGGAATGTTGAGGAAACAATTCATAATAAAACTGTACTTATTTTAATAATTCTCTCTGTTGGTCTGCCATGTTTTCCCATCCTGTGTTTTGTCCCCGGGTAGGCCCCATTCGTTTCCTTCTGGTTGCGTCAATGTTAGTATATTGAGATGGTCTGAGTCATTGACACCGCTCTGTATAACACTACGGCAGTCTTTACTTTGCTCCCATTCAAACATCTTTACTCTGACAACACTGATAATTACAAAACAAACGTGTTATAGTGGCAAGAAACATGAATCACGCCACAAAAAGGCTGCCACAGACATTCTTGTTTTAAAGTGGATACATGTATTATGTAAAAGACTAATTTTTTTAAAATACATTAGAATTATTTAAGTTTCTTAGTGTTAAAGCAGTCAAAACTTTTCATCATCAAAATTTGTTTGTTTCGTGTTTATATTGAGTATTTGACGTTTATCGTCAGCACCTGTGCTCATCTTAAAGACAAGTCACAATATAGGCCTACATCCAACAATTTTATGAGCCGCTACACAGATATAGAGCAAGGATTTCAAGACTTGTCTCAGCCTCTCATATTGTGCAGACACTGGCCTAACCAATGAGGAAGAAAGAGGCTTGAATAGGGTTTGAACCTGGAGTCCCTCATAAGAAACTCTCTTTTCATGACTGGGCTATATCATCCCGCTCAACACTAGGGTAAAACACTGTAAACAGAGAGATGCAAACGCTTGCATTATCAGATCAGATAGAGATGAAATAAGAAATTATCGTTGGTTTTCACCTGGTCTCTGTCTCCTGATCCCAAAGTTCAATCAAGATACACAAATAAAAGATACTTCATGAACCAATAAAATAGCTTTTTATTTATGAATTTTTGTTTTATTATTTCAAATTAACATGTCTACAAAGTATGAGAATTTTTTACAGCAAAAATTAGTTAAGTAGTAAGAATTAAAAGTAAACTAATGATCAAATAATATTCATATTGTGTTACATGCAAGTAAAAAATGTGACCATCAATAAATGGTTACACAAAAAATGAGCAAATGAAAATGTACATGTGACAATTAAAAAAATGTTTGAATAAATGGATAAGAAATTTTTTTTACTCCTAGGCGTCAGCGAAATTTTTTACATTTCATATAACATTTTCTTTGAGTTTAACATACATGTATGCCAGTGGTGATTTTGCAATGTCGTAAACATTAATGAAAACCTTAAATAATTTTATACATTCTAACTTGAAAAAGATATCAAAATAACTCTGAATTATGAAATTCCTGATTCTGACCAAATTGGACAAAGACACATCAACTTGTTACATCTTTCCAAAGATTTTACATAATATTAAACAAAGTATTTAACAAAGAAGAACAGAAAGACTAAACCTTAACCTCTACAAAATATCTTAATTTTCGATAATTTCATAATAGGCTTTTACAAACTCCAACTGTTCTGTGTAAAAACAGACTGAGATTAAACACAGTAAAAATAGTTTTTAATTGCTTTATATTGTCAAGTTAATAAATTTGCAGGGGAACAAATTTCTTCTTTCCAATTTCCAACCTACTCATGATCTCCCCATGTTGAACAAAGTTAGGATTTAAATTTTTTTTTACAATATACTAGATGTCGAGAATGTTAAATTACACTTCCAAATTACAACAAAAAAAATCTTTAGAAAAAACAACAAAAACCCACAAAGCTTGAAAAGTTGTGAAGTGAGGAAAGGCTATAAAAAAAAATAATTTTTTTTTCACTGTCCTCATTCTTGTTCTTTTTAAATAATTTACCATCTGCTTGAAGCACACACAAGACCCAGTAAAAAAGTACTAATGTGAGTTTTAAACAATAGAGGTTTTTGGGGGGATCTGAAGAGAACAGGTTACAGATTTTTTTTACTCACAACCACTTTTAGTAAATTTAAATAACTTAAAAAAAAAAATTTAAAAAAAAGACAAAAGGTCCCTGTTCTAAACCAGAAAAAAAAGTCTAAAAAAAAAAAAAAAAAAAAATCAGACTTCACATTTAAAAGCAATAATGGAAATAGGTAAGAGATATTCATCAAAATGGCCTTTGAATTTTCTACATAGAGTATTTCAAGACAAAATCATAATGTTCGTTTGTCTCTTACGATTTAGAACAAATGAAAAAAGCAAGGACATACACATATGCTGATGATAAAATATGAATGCGGACAAGTGGGAAAGAGAAAATTGTTTTAATTAACAAATTCTTGAAGAGCTTCATGGATCTGGTTTAATCAAATCTATTGTTACCCTGTGACAAAAACATTTTGTTGTTTCAAGACAGACGTTCGCCAGGACCAAATTTTCATAATCACAAGAATCCGTCATTTGTCGGCTTCTGATCTACTTTCAGATTTAAATTATTAAGATGAAACAAAACTTAGTGATCTAGAAAATAATATTTTTACTGTAGCTCTTTAAAAATAAATCTGTGAACTCCAGTGCACTCAACAGAGAAAAACCTACTAAGGTCATGGTTGAAACTTTATCTGTTGTTCTTCTATTGATAAAATGCAAAATACACATGACAATTTCAGACGTGAGAAATAAAATAATATATACGATAAAACTTTGGTAAATGGTCTTCAGAAAAATGATTAAGTAATCCTACACAAGAAAAAGAAAATTACATATTTTACAAGTTGCATTGCATTCATGAAAAAAAATGAGGAGAAAAAATATCAATCAGACAACTGTTTTAACGTGCAAAATTAAATAAAATGAAAGATTGAAGGAAAGGAATGATTATATGGTTAATCAGGCAAATCAAAGATATTTTCCAGAAAATTTTAATATGTATGTAGAATGAAAAAATGAGCTGTAATGAACAAAAATGGGAATGGTTTAAAATTATGTAACTATTCAGTTGGAATGGTGATATAAACATTAAAAAACAAAAATACAAAATCAGCAATAATATATTTTTGAATTCCCACAGATTGGCAACAAAAACTGGAAGTAAGGAAGAAATAATGTTAATGTTGCTAGTTAAGATTTTTCCTTTCATATTTCATGACGGTTAAGTTTAATGAAGCATAAGGATTGATGGATGAAAAAGCATGTACAATTCAAACATCGATTTTTATCAGATCACACACGCAATAAAACTAGAATTTTACTATGAAAAGAAGAAAAGGATATTAAAAAAGTAACTATTTCCCAACCACTTTTGAAGAAAATGAGTAGATAGATCACTGATTTGTTTAAGCATATCTGAATAACTAATTTTGTTTGTCGGTATACTAGAGCACTGGATATTCTTCCTTCACTAAGATTGAAAACATCGCAGTAGCCATACACATTATATGGAGCAACTTGCATTAAATTAAAAATTAAAAAACAACAACAGTCCCTCTGATGCTAAACATAAAGCAATGTAAAATGCTGTTTTTAATCCATGGAATGTAAATTAGGGAATAGTTCGAAAATAAAAAGATTCAAACTTGTAACATTTTTAAAAGTTTAACTAATATACTCTTTGCAATCGATCACAGAAAAATATACAGATCTAGATCTAGATATCAATAATTATCCTTTCTGATTTTAATGCCATGCGGCTTATCTTTTTGCCTTATAGCTACAATCAAAACCACTATATTGCACTTACATTAAAGAAATATTTCCAATTGATCTAAACAAGATGAATGAAGCATATTGCTGGTAAAAAATGAGTCAAAATGAGTGTTACTCAAAAACTGCTTTCACTGTTGCAAGGCATTTTCACAAAACTTACACAGGCTCTCTGATTTAATTCTCTAAAGCATGCTTTCTTCATACTCACTTTGTAATACTTCATTAAGCACCTTTTCAAGTATTTTCAACAACTTCGGTGTGTAGTTTATCTTATAATTATAAGATCTGGTTGTAATGGTAATGAATTGGGCAGATATAGAGCTTTTTAAAGAAAAATACATATGAATAAAAGATGCAAATTGCAGTGCAAGTCAATAACAATAACTTCATTAAAAAAAAATAATATGAAGAATTGTTTAAATGGGGAACGTCATCCAGGCTAAACGTGAGAAAATTATTTCAATTTATTTAGAAAAATGTTATTTGAAAGTTGGGGAAATAATAAAACATTATTAAAATAATGCTAAATACAAATATTCATATAGAAAAATGACGTTCAACTGGTGAATTTCAGCATTAACGGAAGATATTGGTGATGTATAAAGAACATTGATCTGTGAGTCAACAGGCCACCATAACACCAAGAGTGAAACAAATATCTCAAGCAACATCAAACATTTCAATGATAACAACTTCAGGTATTAAGACAGTGTGCTTAATAATGCAGTGAATGAAACATGTATTATTCATAAACAACTGTTTGAGAAAGGAAGTAATTTTGGCGCACCGGAATCAAAGTTAAAACACACGTTCATAAGAATAACATTGGGAATACAATAAGATGTCATTTCTTAAACAGTGTGACCTCAAATTTAAAAAAATGACACACCAAAAGAAAATTTTTTTTACTAAGTGTTGTCACTTAGTAAAAAAAGTTTTTTTTTTGGTGTGTCATTTTTATAATTTGCTTTTGGTAAACCAATTTCTAATTTCAGTCTTAATATATATAAGAAGTTATAAAGTAGAACTTTATCAACAACATGTTCGTAGGTGAGACCTTCTATGACTATTTCTAAAGTTCATGAATTTCTTTTTTACCTCTTTCACTTTGTAGCTCAGTAAAAATATAAACAGGAACCTTTGAACTCCTAACTTCGTCCAACAAATTGGGCCGCAAAAAAAAAAGTTTGTGTTTGGTGATGTCATAAAAACATAATGTATATGTAATACATTTTAAAGTAATTACAAAAACAAAGTCAGAAAACATTATATAAGCCTATAAAAGGCAATCATTATGCATATTTTAAGTGTCTCTTCTCAGTCTGTTTCTGTTATCCTGTTTGGTTTTGAAACAGTGCGTGTCATGAATGATGCACAGACGCTTACAATTAGAAATTCATAAAATTTGACTATACAGCCACAGACTTACCCATTTTCAATTTGCTTTGAGACAAACCATTAAATTTAAAGGCAACATAAGCAAAGGCCAATTACAAAACAACATTTGGAGCTTCTGCACAGAAAAGAAAGGAAAGCTTATGTGAAAATTGCCTGATTCAAAACGAAAATAAGATCTGTAACATATTCATATTTTTTAACTATAGCATAAATAGTTTAGCAAAAACATATTGTGTATGAGAGACCAAAAAGTGTTATCTCATTTGATTTTCATTTTTGTGAAACGAACTTAGAATAGCACATAGCACAATCTGAGAAAGAGTCAATTTTCAAAAGTTCCTTTTATAAGCAAAATCTAAACCTCAGCATTAGAGGGTTAAAATAATTGATTCATTATATAGCCATTCAGGAAATTACTGTGACAAAGCCTCACAAAAAAAAAAAAAAAGAAGAAAACTTTAATAGCAAACTAACTGATCAAAGACATAACACAAAGTAAAAAAAAACAAAAACATTCAGCAGTTCTTTATCACATTTTCAGATCTCATTCTATCCCGTTTCACATGCGAAAGGCTAGACAGATTAAATATTTGTTCTCATGGGAAACACCAATAAGATCTTGTACAAATCAAGCCCAGGTAGTTAATAATGTTCACAGACTTGTCATGGCATGCAAAAGCCTCTTCTAATTACAGCAAATTAGGGTTGGCTCACTTCACACTTTCTCCAAATTGTGACACACATAAGTACATATTCAGAAGTAACTCCTTGTATATTTCCATCTCAAACAGAGTAAAATAAAGCATACAAACTTATCAAAAATTGTAAATGAAGTAAAGTTGTAAATGCATTGAAAAATAAACTGTACATTTCTAAGAAAAATAAATTGCAGTAGGAAAAATCCTTTTACAGATTCAATTAAAAAAAGAAAGTAAATATATTGTCATTTCATGTTCCACTGTAAAACACCACCAAGTTCATATTCTTTGATGAATTTGTAGATATCAGATGACCAGTGTTTCATAAGAAATAAACATAATGGAAGACACCAGCACTTGGAAGGGCAAAGTTGACCTCTCTCAAGTATGCACCTGTCATGGCTCTACAATACCAACTGCTATCGTCATGAACTCTTCACTCAAGAGAGACATTTATTTGGCGTCATAACAAACCAGCTCAGAAATAAGCAATGTTCTTCCTATTCTTGATCAAGATAGTCTTGCACTATCTGATACAGGAAAGTGTACTGCTCCTGCAAGAATGTAAAATGAAAATTAATATGATAGGGTACTTTTAAAACAGTGATCTGTTGTGGTATACATAGCTAGTGGGGACTCTTTATTTTTCAAGTTCACTTTGCAAAAAAATACCATTCTAATATAAATACCTGTTTTTGGTATGATAAAGGAATTTATTTGAATTTTAAAAGGCACAGTAGTTTCTTTCTAAATTAAAATTGTATATTTTAACCAAAGCCCTAGTTTCTCATCAATAATTCTGTATGCTGAAAGGGGGGCGCGGTGGCCCTGGGGTAGAACATCCATCGACTTCCGACGCAAAAGGTCTGAGTTCGAGCCATGGCTGGTTGGGTCGGTGTCAGTTTAATGTGAGTGGCTAAGACAGGAGTCATGGTATCCCCACCCTGTCTGTGTGTCGCATCACATAAAATTGACAGACATAAGGCTTGGGGCCTGTACACAATATAGCCTATATAGTGCTGATGTTGGACGATAAACCAACTCAACAACAACAACAGTATGCTGAAAATCATTGAAGACTGAAAATGTGCTAATTTCATCATAACACATTCAATTTATTCCCACTTTGGATATCTTTGATATTGCCAATTTCATCAAAATACATTCAATTTATTGCCACTTAGGATATCTTCTAAGAAGTTTATTGATCTTATTGACATGAGTTTAGACTCATAAAATCATCATTGAGAAAAGTTGCCTCCCCTACAGATGCAAACCAGAGAAAAAGGCTAGGATTTTAAGTTGGTCAACAAGCACCAGGTATATCAGTTTGAGAGTAACTTTGGTTTTCATCCTGTTTTTCCCTTATTGATTCCCAGTTCTAAAAATACAGTTTAACTGATATTAGAGATCTTTCATTAAAGAAAAAACATATTTTCTGCATTCAGGTGTGAACCACATTTTCATACAAAAATAAATGAAATAATTTTATATTTAATGGAAGAGTTTGATGGAGGTTGTCTTTGTTTTGTTTTTCAAAACTTTGTTTTGTCCACAAATGGCCAATGGAAAATTGCAGAACTTTTTTTTAGTCATTAGATAACAAAACTTACATTTCATAACTGTTAACATGTACAAGATTTGACAACAACATTCTTCAACAGTTATCTTCATCATGGGAATTAAGCATTATCTTAGTCAAGGGATTGAATCATTGCTATATTTATCAGAGGAGTTAATCACTGTTATCTTTACCAGTGACTTAATCATGGTTATCTTTAGGAAGGACGTTAATCACCGATTTCTTTACCAAGGAAGTTAACCAGTGTTATCTTCATAAAGGGATTTAACCAGTGTTATCTCTACCAAGAGAGGTTATCATCTTACCAGGTTCTCAATGAACTGCGGCCGGTTGATCCTGATCTGCTTGACCGTCTGGTAGACGTCGACCTCGTAGTCGAGCTCGAGTCGCTCTAGCAGGAGACTTGTAGCCACCAGTAGCCCGCTCTTACTCGCACCGTTCCTGGTACCATGGGGAGCGCAACAAAAAGTATTTTATCATATCTGCATAAAATGGTCCTATCAATTTTTTACTTTTTTTATTATTTAATTCTACGGTTAAAGTCAAAGATAAGTAAGAGTTACTTTATTTATTCTTTTGGGAAATTGAAATCGACACAATTTGTTTGTCACATTAATAGGACTTGTGATATGATGATAATATGCTTCTTATCCCATATAAAAACTTCAGTTTTGGCCATTGGGTTTCACTATGTTCTCTATAAGTTGGTTTCTTGATGTCAATTCTCAGCAACTTAGCTACCTTGTGAACATTTTACTGGCTTTCACACAGAAACAATGTGGAAATGGCAGTTTTAACCAGTCACATGTACTCAGATTGACTTATGATTTGAACGCTGAACACCTGATTAGAAGCTGCAAGCTGCAAGCTCTACCACCTAAGTATTTTCTCCAAAAGTGTATTGTTTAAGATTGTTTTTGTTTGGTTTGGTTTGTTAATTTCTTGACATCCATCCTAAACAACTAGGCTCTATTGAGAAATAGATCATAACATCTGACATTGTTACGCTTTCAGAGACAGAGACGGAATTCCAGTACTTCTGTCTCAGTTGGTCTGTTCAACCCTTTAAGCCCTGACCTCCTGACACATTAGTGGTCTAATACTTTCTTGTTTGTCAGGACTCTGCTCGAACACAGGCACACAAAAAAAGGGAAGAAAAAAAATAAAAGCAGTATCTTGTGGCTCTAGGATTTGCCTTGATATGGGCCATGTAAAAATAACCATTCCACCACTTGAGCTGTGTAAGGGACTTGAGAGGTTAACATTTAATCTCGAACAACTTACATGCAGTGGATGGTGACAGGACCCTTGCTGATCTGCTTGAGCCAGTCGTTGACGAGGCAGTGCAGACGCAGGAGTGGCGTGGTGGAGCTGGGAATCGTCTGGTAGTCGGGCCACGACTTGAGCATGAACTGCTTGATGGCCCGCTCCTCGCCCTTTGTCACGTGGGGGAAAGGATCAGGTGAGAGGGAAAGTGCAAAGCAAGCTTGAATAACAAGAATCACAACGCTGGCACTCTCAGAACGTTAAGGCAAAAGATTTTGGAGATTTAGAAAACATTTTCAAGTTTATTTTCTTGGAGCCAGATTTTCAGGTCAAGAGCGTGTTCTTAGACATGTAAAAGAAAGAAAAAATTTATGTTCTAAGGCAGATCTCTTTTGTAAATGATGCAATGTTCAATTGATATCACTGTTTTAAAATTTGAAATGTCAAAAATCTTGAAATGCACATTTCAGTATATTATCACTTGGCAGAGGCTTATACAAGAACAACTACCTTCTCTAGATGGCTGAGCTTGAAAACCCTGATGGTGACGTCAGGATCCACGTCGGAGGAGGAGAGGAGCTCCACGCTCAGGGGGCTGTACGTCTCACAGTATCCGTACTCCTCCGGCCAGTAGAGAGCACACGACTGCAAAGGGTTCATAAACGATGTGTTAGATAGAGATGTGCAGAGTTCAGTAAAAAAAGAACATTTTTAAAGTGTTTTTAACTCTAGCGACCCCCCTGAGAAAAATTTTTTTTTAAGGAACACATAAAGTTTTGCAGACAATTAACAAATTAACTAAGTTATGCAGCTAAATCCCTAAAGCTGACAAACCTTGTCGTTCCTATCGAACTCATTGAGCATGATGATAGTGCTTGAGGACGTGTCGTACATCATGCGCCAGAAGTCAGCAAGTGTTGTGGGCAGAGGCATCTGCGTCACGATAAACTGGTCCTTCTGGGTGTAACTCTGGATGGGCATTATATAACTTAAATCAGTTTCACTTTGAAGACCATAGCTAAAATTCTTTTTGGATCCATAAATGAACATTTCTACTGAATTAATTATATGAGTAGAAGAAAAAAATGATTTCATGAAAAAATAAAGAGGCATATCCTTAACAACTATGATTTACGATATTATAAATGATTTCATAATCTAAAAAAAGTCCTCGCAAAAGGTTATTTCCCCCAGAGATTTTCAAAATAGTCATTGAAACAAAGAGATCTAACTCTTATTCTAGGCATAAATTCAAATGTTGATAACAATTTTAGGCTTAAGGATGACACCTAATTCAATAAAACCCTAATTACAAAACAACTTAAAAACACATGGAAAGTTTCACCACAATAAGACTTACTGACAAATAAACTGCATTTATGTAGTCATTGCATCCCTCCACAGGGGTTTGCAGAAACGGACGGTTACGATTTGCTGAGAAGTGAAAGAGATGAAGAAAGTCAAGATCAGTGTGCACTTTGCAGATTCATTTAATTGGACAACCAAATACAAAGAGGATCATGTTTTTGTTTCTGTGAGTTTGTTCAACCCTTTGATGACAGTTTTTTTGTTTGTTGGTTTAACTACCAACAGAATAAAATTTATCCTAAACAGGAGAAAACGGGGAAAAAAATGAATTTCCTCATCCAATGAGCTGTTCCCAGTCGGCTAAATCAGCTTCGTTAACTTATTGCCATATGGCCCTTACATGTATAGTACTGAGTAATAAGCAAGACATTTCATTTCTTAAATAAAAGGTTTGTTTTCATTTTTTTTTGTCTTCCCCGTAAAAAACAACATTTTTCTTTAAAGCTCACCAAGAAAGAGATTTACAATATTAGTCATCATGATGGACAATTTTAAACACTTTATTTTTTTCTTTTATTACTTTCTTTTTCATATTTATTTTTAAATAGTTATTTTAAAATATTTGACTTTCATATTTTCAGAGAGAAATAAAAATACATCAATGATCATGAAATGAATGCTTTGTTTGAAATTATTTGTAAGTTTTAAAGATGAGATGGCTTTAGACTGTTTTACTTGTCAAGAGAAAACATATTTTTATTTTAAGTAGGACTACCTGGAAGAATATTTTTAAATCTGTTCTTTGCCATGTTTTCCTCTTGCAGAGCAGCAGAACACTCCTCTCTCTCAATTGTTGGAGACAGCTGCTGTAACACCTGAAAAATGTTACAGCAATCTATGATTAGTTGTATAACTTGTTGGTTTTCTGCAAAATCTAATGAGAAGATAGTTTCAACAGTAAAGAACCCAATCTTAGACCTTCTTCAAGTCACTTCAAAACAATAGAGGACTGAGCTACGGATGTTCTCATGCAAGAAGAATGACAGTGTGTGATCAGTGCACCTCATGCTGACACTGTGACAGGATCATAACACACCTGAAGAGTGAGAATAGCACCATTCTTTAAAAGAAAAGACTTTTAACATTCTGGCATAGAAATTCTGAGTCGAAAGTTCTTTCCACAAAAAACTTGAAAAAATATCTTACTAGAAATTTTTGGTAATAACATTATTTCAAATATGGTAAACAAAATTCCAAACATGAAAAATGCTTTCTTTTGGAAAATATTTTCACTTCAAAAATTGGAGATGGGTGCAAAAATGTCTACAAGTAGTATGCTGTTCTGTAGCAATGGTTGAGCATAAGTTATCTACCACCTGTTCCTCTATACATCCTTGACACTTACATTGTGCTGCCTCTCCATCGCAGTCTCTTGCTGTCCATTGGACGTCAGCATGTCCTCAAACTTGGACCGGAAGTTGGAGCGCGATATCGTGGTCACTGCCGCAAGTATGGCTTCCAGTACAGCATCATAAACAAACACATACTGCTCCTGTTATGAGAAAGGGTGAAGCAAAAAGTGATAAGTTTTTGGAGAACAAGCAAGTTTCTGGTGGTGAACATACACCTAACTACTATAAGCAGGGGGCACGGTAACCCTCGGATAGAAAATCTGCTTTCAACGCAGGAGGTTTCTGGATCAAGCCCCGCTCTGGCGATTCGTCGTCTACTGGTTGGATCAGTGTCGGTTTAATGTGACTGGCTGAGACAAAGTCATGGTATCCCCGCACTGTCTCTGTGTGGCAGCATATACACTGGTCAAACATTAGTCTTGAAGCCTGCCCACAACATAGCCTATCTAGTGCTGATGTTGGACGCTAAGCAACAAGACTAACTTAACTCCGAACAAGTCATTTCACTCAACCATACCAATAGTTTTATCAATTTTTTATGTCCAAATATAAACAAATTTTGTGAGATACTTAAAAGTTTAAAGTAACAAGAATGTTTTGAGTAAAAAAAATGTAGGGAGAAAGTGCATATAACCTATTCCTAGATCTTTTTATGAGGGAAACATAATAAGGGTTGATTATACTTAATGATAATCCAGTAGCCCTATTTTTTTGTCTTGTAGAGAGTTTTATTTATTATTGTGCTGAAATTCCATACCAAATCGCTTTGTCCAGTTGTGTTGCTGTTATTGGGTGTTACTTCACATATTGATTTCTGTGTTAAGTTGTTATCTCCCAACATAGAATAAAATCTTTTCAATAAAGCTCATGAGAACTCAATAACAGATTTTATTAAAATTATTTTTGTGAGTATTTCAACCCTAGACATTTTTATTGATTTTCTTGTGTGATTTTCTCTTGAAAGCCACAATCTCTGACAATATCTGACCATGGAGCAGGTCCATCAGGAAGAAAATTACTTACTCGAGAACAAGTTTTAGATGTCTTAGATAGTGAGAAAGAAGATGATTTTGATATAGTTAGTGATGATAGTGGTAGTGGATCTAGATCTAGTACTAGTGCCAGTAAAGGCAAGGAGCCAGAGTAGGGTTAAAAGATTCAATATTAAGCTCCACACAGAGTTAGAAGTGGGTTAAGAAAACAATTCTCCTGGCTTTTCCCAAGTATTTTCCTGGTCTTTCTACTAATATTTAGGTCCATATTTACTGAACACCAACTAGCCTGGACTGGTTGGGTCGGTGTCAGTATAATGTGATCGGCTGAGACAGGAGTCATGGTATCCCCGCCCTGTGTCGTGTGTGGCAGCACATAAAATTGTCAGACGTCCATCTTGGTACCCGTCCATAATATAGCCTATATAGTGCTGCTGTTAGACGTTAAACCAGCAGCACCCGCTGGCAGAAAAACATGGTATTTGTGGAATTTAAAATGTCCGACAGAAATGCTGATGAAATTAAACTGAAAAGCATGGATAACTACCAACTGCAATGAAATGTGTAGACCTGCATGTGAGCCCTCATCAAATTGTCTGAACTGTTTTGCACCCCTCACCATACCAGATTTTGACTTAGTCTCAAAATCAAAAGAGGGCACTCTTTAAATAGAAAGAGGTGGAGGTAGAAAGAGAAAAAATAGACAAATTTCGAATTCAATATTTGATGAGAGAGAAAGTGGAATCAAATGTATGGGGAGAGAGGGGTGAGAGAGAGAGAGAGAGAGAGAGAGAGAGAGAGAGAGAGAGAGACCTTGAGAGAGAGAGAGAGAGAGAGAGAGAGAGAGAGAGAGAGAGAGAGAGAGAGAGAGAGAGAGAGAGAGAGAGAGTGAAAATGAGGAAGGGAAAGAGTGGGAAGAAGAAGAACAAGGTCTCTTGTGGAGAGAGGGGGATAACTAAAAGAGAGAGAACTAGAGAAAGAGAGAGACAGAGAGATAGATAGAAAGTGATAGAGAGAAAGAGAGAGGAATAAAGAAGGTCGAATTTAAATAAATGGAGAGTGAAGAGAGAGGGAGAGAGGGAGAGATAAATGGTGAAAAGAAGAAAAAGTTCAAACTTAAATTTGTGGAGAGGAAGAAAGAGACTTAGGAGGAGAGAGTGTGTGTGTGAGAGAGAGAGAGAGAAGGAGAAAGAGAGAGAGAGAGTTGTTGTTGTTGAGTTGGTTTAACATCAAACATCAGCACTATATAGGCTATACTGTAGATGGGCCCCAAGACCGACGTCTGACAATTTTATGTGATGCTACACACGAAACAGAGCGGGGATACCATGACTCCTGTCTCAACTGCGCACATTAGACTGACACCGACTGAGAGAGAGAGAGAGAGAGAGAGAGAGAAAGAGAGAGAGAGAGAGAGAGAGAGAGAGAGGGAGAGGGAGAGAGAGTTATATTTATATTGGTTTAACCTCCAACATCAGCACTATATAGGCTATATTGTGGACAAATCCCAACACTGACGTCTGACAATTTTCTATGATGCCACACACTAATCAGGGTGGGGATACCATGACTCCTGTCTCAACCGCGCACATTAGACTGACACCGACCCAACCAGTAGGGGGCGAAATCACCAGGGCCAAACCACGGACCTCCTGCGTCGGAAGCCGGTGTTTTACCCCTGGGCTATTGCGCCCGTTGAGAGAGAGAGGGAGAATGATGAGTAGAAAGAGAGGCAAAAGAGTAGGAAGAAGAAGAAGAAGAAGGTCGAACTTTAATTCTGGAGAGAGCCTGCATGTAACGGAGAGAGAGACCTGATCTAGGTTTAGGTAGACTACAGTTAGAACTAGATCTAGATAGATACAAAATTAATTTCTGTTCAATATTGAATTAAAAAAAAAGCATATGATTTTTTTAAAGTTGAAACACTACTGGTTTCTGATTTTTTATTAAAAAAACCAACTCAAATTGGACTTAGCAACAGAATTTGAGAAACATGTCATTGCGCCATGATTTATGTCAAATACGTTCAATGCGCAGGGGAATTTACGACTGAACTCGGTGGAGCGTGGCGTCATTGGCTTTGAGCCCAGCTGACGAACTTTTCAGTAAGATCTAGATCTAGGACATGACTATAATAGTTTTGAGATTGTGAGAACTCTGATAAAGTAGGATCAAATTTTATCAAACTTGGTTGAGTTGAGGTCACAAGTATAATCTAAAAGAAAGCTAATCATCAAGAAAGAGATAAAACTAAAAGACAATCAAGAAATTTGAGAGAGCGGATACCAAGTAACTTGAAGATGAACAAACAAAATGGAAGTGACTATGTGCTGTAAAGCGAAAACACGAGAAAAAGAGATAAAACAAAAAGTTGTCAAACTGTGCGTGTTTGATTTTAATTCGGAATTGATACACTTCTTGATCGAGACATCCACATGTCATAAAAGCGAGTGTGAATGAATTATTGTTACATTACAAGAGCCTTGGTTGGGTTCAACAAATATTCAAACAGAATGACCAAATCTGAGCGCCTAGGTCATGAATCATGACTAATGAGTGCTAAGTGGTGCTGAACTTGAAGTTAGAAGTGATAAGAAAGGTATCAATACGAGATGTCTGATTGACAAAGAAAAGCATCTATCAACCAATCAGGCGGGTGACTATTTTTGAAGGTGTAAGGATAAAAATGTTCATCCATGAAAATTCTTCCTGGTTTTCATCTATTGAATAAATTCCTGGCAATTTCCCGGCCGGAAATTTAAAAAACAAAATACTCGGGTTTTTCCCGATTTCCCTGTTCACTTCAAGGCCTGTCCATATAAAAATAAACATAGAGGAAAGTCTGCTTGATTTTAGAATTGTCTCCCCCTGTTGTCTGGGGTTCTTACCAGGGTCTGGATCATGTTGACCCGGTTTGCTCGCATCTGCTGGGCACACCTGAGCACGTCCACGACCCCCTCGGCCTGAGCCTGCTCCAGCAATAAGTTCACCGCTATAAACGTCCCCGTCCGCCCAATTCCTGCACTGTAGACAGAAATACAAGAAAAGGATGTAAGTCCCAATGAATTAAATATTGCGGCGTTGTGGTTGGCAAGGGACAGTGTAAAAATAATACTAATACTACTACTACTACTACTACTACTACTACTACTACTACTACTACTACT